>MQTX01000091.1:636661-844295 GCA_009735665.1 Angiostrongylus cantonensis
AAAAACCTACGCAGGCGTTTGTGGTACAGTTTCACTTTGACTCTCGCTGCTGGCTCATCGCCACAAGTGAGTTCTCCTGTGACCGCCACGGCCTGTCTGCTTCCAATGAAGCCGTGCAAGCAAACACATGAATTAAGAACATAGAGAAGTACCCACAACGTGCTCATCCTAGAAGAAGGTTGTTTAGTTCAAACCAAAAGGTAATAAAAAAAAGATAGAAAGAAGCTCAAGGAATATCGATACCGAGATCGGAACGGGAGCAGGTGCCGCCCAAGCAGGAGTTAGACTTGTTCACCGGGCGTGTAGAAATTCTTCTACAGGAAAGAAAAGAATTGCCAAGATATAGGAGATGAAATAGTAGAGTCTCACAAAAAACTCCTGAGCTTATTTAAACCTCAAGTTCTACGGTAATAAATGTGGGTATAGCCCTCTATTTACTGTCTATTACTGTTTCATGACAGTGAATTATGTGAAATATAATCAAAGTGATGCTGACGTATTGGCAAAATCCAGATTTTAGGCTGAATTCGAACCATCGAAAGTATATTTCAGCATCCATCGACTTATTTCATTCAACTGGAACCTGATACTTGATTGAGCAGAGCAAATAGAAGTAGTCGTCGTTGACCTTCAAATCATACTCTATTGTTCTCGTTCTGTTCATCTCATCGAAAGACAGCCAATTTGTTTAATGCGGCTACAAGAATTGAGTATGAGTGACGGTCTTGGCTGTATATTGAGCTAAAAATGCCGCAACGGAGAAACATTCAGGCCATTAGATTGATGGTTTGCTTTGACTACGCTTTCTTCTACTAAGTAACAGGTGTAGGCGTCTTTCTAGTCTATCTACTGATTTTCCTCCTATAGTATGACAGCTTCGCAGTAGTGCTCAGCTGATAAGAAACGCTTATAAAGGTTGGCGCTCGAAGAACAATGGCAGAAAGATGCTGGCATGAGAGAAAAAACATTTCAGGAGAAATTTCCCTGTTAAGGTCAAACCGCAGCAGCTGTTAGTAGTGGTCGATAGTTAAAACAAAGAGAGCAAGATTCTCATACTTTGGAAAAAAAATAGTGCCCGGGATAGTTGAAACACCACTATATACCAGAAAACTATTTAAACAGAGACCACTCTTTCAGCATTTGGGCAGCTGTTCATCGTATGTGGATCGACAATACTCCTCCGAAAAAGGAAAAGATTGAGGAATTCAGATAGAAGTGAAAGACAATTGAGAGTACTAAATAACAGTCCCAGGATCGACTTTCTATTAACCTCGGCATTGGAGTATGAATACGTTGTTTTCTTGTTCAGCAATGCATAGTGCAACTATAATCAGCTGTTCTACCCTTCCTCAATGGAAGTCATGTAAAAAAGCGGCTCTGAAGAAGGCGATACTGCCGAAACGTCAGCTACTGTTGTGCTGTATTGTATTGTGTGCTTTTCTATGGAAGTAAATGTGTGCTATGTAACCACCTCGCGATTGCTGAACAAGAAAACAACGTATTCAGTACTAGATAATTTCCTTAACATGACAGTCATTATTTCTATAAAAGACCTAAGCTAACTGGCGCTCTTGGACTGCCAAATACAATCAGAGCAGTAACTTCTGGTACAAATTTCATTTCAGTACAGTAGTCCGAATGTACCGAACTGGCAAACTCAAGACAGTGTACTGCTATCCATTTCCACCAGTTGTAATGCTACATAATTATCAATCACCATCGAAGTTAGACTCTATGAATATGCGGAAGCTAACTGATGAGTGTATAATTGATGGTGGTCATCGGTGGTAGCATATCGGTCAATCAATACATAAACTTTCTTATCACTTTCATCTCTACATCGTCGTTAAGACTGCATGTCCTAACGAACATGCTTCACATGAAAACTTCTCAGCGATAATGATTGATGAAAAGTTCAATGCTTATTTGACTCGACGCATTTCATTTGTGTGCTGTCGCATCGAGCGGATTACTCTACCGACCACTTACAGCCCGTTGAGGAAAAATGTCTAACCAGGATATGGTTCGCCTTCAGAAGGCCGTTATGGAAGGAGTTCGCAATGTGTGTAAGATTGCAGCAAGACATTTTTGATATTTTCTCATCCACGCGTGGAAAAGACTGCTACTGACGTTATGGAAGCTACTCCGATGTCCTAATGAATGAATAGTGGCGATCCACTATATGAGAAGTTGTTTAACCTGTATCAACGGAAGCTGTCGCTCTAGTGAGTTACGACTAGCAAAAATTTTTCCGCCGACATTTCAGCAAGGTAAAGGAGATCAAGCGAACAGAGAAATTGCCACTATAATCAAAGTTTTAATGAGTTGCACATTTTTTAACGTGTATTCACAGCGTTGTTCAAAGACCCACAAGCAGCCTAGTCAGAGGTAGCGAGCATATCTATAAAGTAAGAAGATGTTGAAGAGTGGTTTTCTCCTCGCAAATTTTAGTTTAACACATTGACGAAATTGTGCAATGTTTTCAAATAATACTTGCCTTTTCGGTCTTCAAGTGTTGAAGAACCTACCAACGCTTTACCGCCTCATTGTAGCTGAGAAGTGTTTCTGGGTGTTTGGCTGCGATGTACAGCAACAGAATTCATCCACCTAGCAGGGTTTCCCAAGTTGAGAAGAAATTCAGCGTTTCCATTAACGAGCTCAGCTAACAGTAAACAAACGCTAGGGTCCACAACCATTTTATTATCAAACTAGTTGTGTGGTGCGATATCTCCCTCTGATCCACAAGGCCGGCAACGGCCTCTGGTGGTGACGACCAGGGCCAGACTTTGGCTAGGCTGACCTCGGGACTCCAGAAAACCGCAATAAACCAGCAAAACCCTGAAACAACAGAGTTTATGATGGCGTACGCACAACCAGTGAACATGGGCCATCTATGTGTCTAAGTACGTAGGCAATGTTAAAAAAAAGCTAACTAAATTTGTTGAGCGCTTTATTGATAAAGACGAATACTGCTGAAATCCTCAGATATTTAACAAAAGGATGACATATTTTTTAACTGGGGTAATTTATTGATTTAGTTGATTAAATAAAAAAAACTGCCAAGACTGTGTAGCAAAGTAGGCCATCGGAAAGGAAATAAAGTGGATAAAATGCAACGCACTTCGTCCATACCGCCCTTCCACGTGCACGTGTAGCCTGCAATGAAACCAGTACATTATGTACTGAACAAGCAAGGTTCCTTGTAACAGAATGCAATGACCTTCCTAAGTTTGGCGTTGACTTTTACAGAGAATTTGAGAGTTTAAAACTCTTGGCTTTGTGCTAGGTTGGAACAGTGAGCAAATTTAGAAATAGGATTTATATGCATCCCAGGCATCGACACTTTTGTGATTTCCTTAAGTCTATATACCTTCAACTATTCTAAATACAGCGGAATTTTGAGTGGTTTTCAGAAAATGAAGTAGCTATGATTGTAAAAAAAGTGCATTGCAAGCTCTACTATGTTCAATAATTCGCCTTCGGCTTTGCTCCTAACGGAAAGAAAGTTCCAGCTGAGCAAACATAAATGCCTCACGTGGGCTGAGAATTCAAAACAATTGTATGTCCCCGGACCATGTTCGAATTGAAGCAGGCCATGTTTGATGACGAGCGAATCAGTCACCGCTGTGGAAACAACTTTGGCGAATTCTCCAAAAAAAATCGTTACAGTCACTCGTGTTGATTCTCACTTAAATTCTAGAGCAATATTTTAAGGATGTGTATTACAAGCTAACTTCATTCAATATTTCACGGTCGGCCTTTCACTGTTGAGGAGGCTCTTGCTTGGTTAGAAATACTTGGAAAAGAGATGAATCATAGATTCTTTCCAACCCACCAAAGTGGACATAACACTTTTTTTGCAGTTTAACGTTCCAACTTCGTAGTGACATAGTGGTGCAACCGCTTGAAGTTGCGAGAACAAATATTAAAATGGGCCGACTGAGGAAATATTGTAAAAGGTGTTTGCTGTAAAGGTGCAGACTTTACACTAGAGAATAAAACGATCTCCACCTCAGAGCATGTGGATTCCTACGTATACGTCACATCAACATGCCGAGATGGAAAGTCGTTTGCCTCTGCTCGTTGTCTAATCGATTTAAAGAGCTTTCATTCGCAACTTGAATACTTGGATGGCCGTCTTTACCGATTGTGCGGCCCCAGCATAATTTCCAGTCCTGGCGGATTTGCTGGTTTAGACATTTTGGTTCACTGGAGTCTCAAAGATAACCTGGTCACAGTCTCCCTCAGGTCGTCAGCATCACATGCATTCGCAGTCCTTGTGGGCCACTGTGAGATTTGCCATCATGCAACTAGTTTGATACCAGGACAGTGGCGGATCCTGTTATTGATTACTCCTAGCTGAGCTGTCTGATGCATAGAAACGCCGGACTCTTTTTTAGCTTGAGAAACCCTTCTGTGGGTATGAATCCCGTCGCTGTACATCACTGCCCGACAACCAGAAATACCTCAGCCACGATAAGGAGATAAACCGTTAGGAGGACATTTGCAAGAAGGCTTGCCAAAGAAATTTATATTGGTGCAGTGTTTTAATATTGCTTTCATTCACTGATGACATACCGTAATCTTATATTCTACACATTTCTTTTATGACGAGACAGCATACATCAATGTTGACAATGGTCGTAACAAATTCATAGTCACTACCACTGTTTCGCTCTGTTTGTGGGTGGAATGGATGGGCGCGGTGGGGCAAGTTTTGCGAATATCTCAGCATCGTTTTCGTTGCATTACACATCTTACGCTGTGAAAAATAACAGTAGAAAGTAGAAAACAAATATAAGGTTAACAAGGTGGTTTCGGTCTATGCTGAAAAATATTTAAGCCCAATGTTATCGTTTCACATTTCATGCACTTTTTCCTTCTACTCAACTCCAATCCCTAAGTTTTCAGTTAGTAGTTACCTTAAGAGATCCATATTTATTATTCCATGACTACATGACATTTTTGTGCTGTTTATAGATGGCCTTTCCTAATAAGGTACTAGGTCAGCTAAAACAGTGTTTATCGCTTTGAGAATATTCGGACTAGTGGTATGAAATTACTAGCGTAAGCGTACTACCAGGTCATAATTTTTCCCTTAGGACCCATCCTACGTTCTCCGGCCTACGTGGCACTTCCTCAAGTGGCAAATGAATAGTTAAACATCGGCCTTGTATTTGCTCTGAGAAGCAGGTGCATTCACTAGACGTCATTCATGTTTCCGTTACAATGATTGGACTTTTACTTCCCGTATTTGCGCAGGCATATTTTGTACGCTTGAGTAGGGCTGCTCACATGTGTTCAGATTATATCTTGCATATCTATCTAACAAAAATCTAGCAGTCGAGAAACAAGAGATAAATGAAAGAAGACTGGAGGTCCTCTTTATCAAACAAGCTCTACGTCCGCTCAAAAAGAATTTCATTTATGTGAACGATAGCAATCAATGCAGAGATCTTAGGTTGAACAAGTACGAACCAGCTGCTAATATCTCAGTGCTTTATGAGGCTGCTGAGATGTTGAATGACAATGATTAGGACCCATACTTACAACGCACATTATGACGATAGCATATATTGAAGACCTGATCATGTAAGTAGGATGGACACAGCACGATGATCAAGGAAAAAACCCAAGTAGTTTGCTGAAAGTCTATTTTCACGAGGAACCGTGAGTGGGCTGGCAGTTTTTAAGCTTAACTAGGCCGCACTTCATTCCATAAGGTTTCTCTTCTGATTTCCCAGGAAACATGCGCCATGGTCTCCGGGTGACGTGATAAACACGCCCACGCCTAGCCCTGTTGAGCAAAAGGTTTACTACTTTGTGATCAGGTTTATTGAGGAGATTAGATCACAAAATACTAAGAATAATAAAGTCATCAATAACAGTTAAAGTTCTAGTGCAACCAAAACACAATTTCGCTAACTCATTTGCAACTTCAAAAATGCGATCAACTTTTTAAACCGCTTCGTAAAATTATTAAAAGCATAAACTTTGAGTCGCATCGAGTGAGACGTGCTTCCAGAAACCGTGAGCTGATATCTGATCAGTGGACGAAATTCCTCATGATTATCAGGCAGCTAACAACTTATGTCCTAGGTTGGAAGAATCTGAAGAGAAGCGATTGAAAACCTCAGAAGGGAGAGATAAAAAGTGGTAGAGCTAAGACCGTGGAGTTTGTGTTAACCGTCAGCAACACTGTGCGGAACAATGACCGTCATGAGGCTAAGCTGAGCTTTCGTACGTTATTAACCTCGTTGGCAAAGAACCATAGAATATTTGGTCCCGCCAGGATTAAAAATTCGAACGTATGAGGAACTGCCAGCTATTTCCATTCAACATCTTCTGCCATCTAAAATTGCAATGTATCTAGTAAATAATGTGGAGCTGTGATTTCGTGCAGAAAGTAGAGCATTGTCAACTATCACCGAATTCGCCGTTTGTTGACTACAAAGTCCGAACTAAATAATCATCACCACGATTCATGGAAGTTTTCACGGGAAGCATCGTAGAATCAAACAAGTTTGGTCAAAAAGTTAAGTATGGTGAAAAATATCAAAAGTTACCGGGTTAAAAGATCAGTTAAGATGGAACCAGCCACAGAAGCACTGGACAATCCAATCGGTCTTCTATGCTCAGAATACAATGGTATAGGATGCGAGGGTATTTCATTAGGGATTTTCTTAGAAAAGTTGGTTTCTCATATTTTTTTTTCAAAGGAAGATGTTTCTGCTTAGTACTCCGCTATGCGTACTTGCAACTGTAGTTGAGAAGAAAGTAAAACAAAAATTTGATCCCAAAGGTGAATAGGAAGGCACGGCTTGTGGAGTTAAGAGCACAAAAGGCGTGGTGAGAAAAATCAAGAATAATTGTCTTCACACCCAGAACTTTCTCACTGCTCTTCTCAGCTCCTGAAAAAATCTAGGCATTACAGATGCGAGGTAACTTTTTCGTTGAAATAACCCGAGCAGAATGGCGATTGTTAGCAAGTTGTTGCCTATTACAATGCCCATTTGAGCCTCGTGGACAGCAGCTGTAATTAATCCAGATGTTTCGTAAGTGAATACCGTTTTGACATAGAAAGCGAAACCATTTGCTGGTAGCTCAGTTATAGTAAAAAAGAAAAGCTGACTGAGAGGTAAGGCAAGGTCTGGGATGGTCTGATTGGTAGCATGTGATCCCCGAAGAGGGCGATAGTGGGTTCGAAAGCCAGCTGAGGTTCAGTGTCTTGCACACGCACACGTCTCAACATCCTTGTTTAATATCTCAGATAGCACTGGTATGAAAAGGGTAGATAGTAAACAAGAGTTACGTATTGTATCTTTACGTTGAAGACAGCTCCTGATCATCTTTATGCTATTTTCCCGGTTGCGTCGCAGTTATAAAAATGATTTCTTTGTACCGAGCGTTTTCATAAGTCCGTGAAATCATGGATTTCAACATTGTTTTGTAAAAGTTGCTCGTCTCTTATTTTCTTCTTTATGGGTGGGCTACAGTTTTGGAACAGCAGATAAATGGCAGAGATTGGCTCTTGATTATCCGAAGTTGCTCTTGTAAGTGACCATGCACAATTCGCAGGGGTTATCTTGACAATGTTTAACTGGCTAAAATTTCCTACATCATGAAAGAACGAAGAAGGAAAAAGCGAACTAAGCAAATTTCCAAATAAGTAGTAGATTTTAATAAAAAGGCTGTTACTGTTTTGATTTGTATGAGAATCAGTAGCGAATAAATCATTGCTAACGTATGATTTCAGGTAATTCAATCTCATTCGCTGTTGTTCTCGGCAACTGGTAAGCTATCAGCTCAGAAACAATGGAGCGATCTGACTAGTGGAATCACCAACCTCCGTCGTACGCTTAGCAAACTCGAAGCGAATGCATACGGTATATATTTCGTTATCTGTAGTAATGTCTTAATTTAATCTAACTGGCTACTCTTTCAATAGTGGAAAGTCAGAGTTTTGCATAACTTGCCTTATAGTTCGTCGTTCACAGATTCACAAAATGTAGGTTGGTAAGAAACTTATCCAAAAAAGAGTTGTTCATAGCGTCGGTTAGTAAAAGCCGAACCAGAGATGATTTTCCAGTCTATTATCCATCATCAAAATGGGTTGGTCTTCTTTAGGTGTTGAAACGTTCTGCTTACATAAAACTAACAAGTCGATCTTATGTACAATCATCCAACTATCACGAGTTTTAAAGTAGAGCTGACATCAGAGAGGGAGAGAATGAGGTTATTTTTCGATGGTCATCGTTTGACATTCAGATGTGCTGTCGACACGTTTTGAACGGGTGAACGTGAACTGTATTCCGATGAAGCTGTCGGACAGTTGCACTTCGGTCGATTCGAGTAGCAACAACCGCTCTCCAACGGAAAAATCGTCCGACGATATGCTCTCATTGATGGAATTCGAGTCTGAGGAGAAGTCCGACGCGTTTGAACAGCTATTCGACAGTGAAATCGAAAAGGTCTGCCTTCAAAATCTTGATTTGCTGACGTAATTTAAAGTCTGTAGGATTGTAGGAGCAATTGACTTCATAACAGCATTCAATACGGTCTGTTGATTTACGAATATTTATTCTTCGTGTACACTAAGTGGCCTACTTAAAAGCAACGGTACAAAGCAACAGAATCCAATAAAGTAGAAGATGAAGATGGGCTTCAAAAAGACGGATATCAACTAGGAAACATCCAGAATACCCCAAAAAAGAATATAACTATGTAGAACTCACGTTCTGTTTTTTAAAAGAATAAAGGATGAAGCGTTCAGAGTTGACTAATACCTAAGGAATAAATTATGTACACGACCTCTTGTAGAGTTAACTGAATTCCTATCTGGCCTATGCAACATTTTGCGTTGCCTAACGGTGCATCAGGTCGGTGTTTTTAACCTTATCAAACAGTGCGGAACCCTCAGCGGCATGAAGGGATTGGTTTACCAGTGGAGAGAAATCCAACCGATAACCAACCATGCACGGCACTTCTGGCCCTTGTATTACATGCGCATGCCATTTTAGTCTTTTTTAGGCGAAGGCATTTTTCCATAATGTCAGAAGGTGTTAAGCGAGCTCATCAAAGTAAACTCTGATGTGCATGCCCATCAGGTGCCCTTGTTGGAGCATGAGAACTTTGGCAGCATACTTCGGAACTCGTACAACCACGGTGAAAAAGTCCTTTGTGCTAGGCATAGCTTTAATATTATAGTAAGCTTCCCCAGTAAGCACTCTGTGAGGTAGATAAAGGTTGAAACAAGTGAAACCGGACCTTTTAATAACGAACAATCTTAAAAAAAACTGAGAACAAGGGTGATTAGCTATGATGCCTAGAAATGTTTAGTAGACCACATTGATATTCTGTTATGATCATTCCATTCCATTATGACAGCTTAAAAAGAACGAGTTTTAGGAAATTTTCATGGTGATCGGTAAGATCGCTACCGAATTCCCACCGCCAAAACTTTTCAAGAAAGGCGAGAAATTTCTGGCAAAGGTTCTTTCTGCGGTGTCTCCTCTTGAATTTTACGTAATTAGAGATGCTCATATCAGGTAAGCATCATTTGTCTGTTCTCCTCCATTCCAATTGTTAACCTCAAGCTCGCCAGTCTAATTCACGCGTGCATGTTTGACAGCCCACCACCACGATCTAGTTATCGAACACACCATGCAGATGAATGCTTGTCTTATAAGAACTAAAATGGTGAGAACCTAAGGGATAAAGATAGAGCTCTCAGCGTTGAACAATCCCTGAGTGATGCACCATGCGTTTGACTTCATTAAACATCGTTTGGAGGTGGTTGGATACATATCTGGCCTTTGCAATGGCTCACAGTGGCGTATTGATGTCCTGAGTCAGAGCTGCTATCCTCCCAGACTGGCATGATACCAGGTTGCTGGGCCTGAAGGGATGGAATGCTTTGTGAGCCATGGGAGGAGAGATCGATTCCACGTGGTGTGTCGCAGATTGCTTCTGACCACTGCGCCACACGCGCGCTTAGAAAACCTATTAGGTAAACTAGAGAACCAAGTAAACATCTCTTCTTATCACAATAAGAAGCCGCGAAATCGTGTCGCCAAACAAGGATTCTCCAGCGCAGAAGAGAGTCTATCAAAATTTATTGTAGTTCTAATAGTACATTGGTGCCTAGAAATAGATGTTTCCAGTAATCATCATTTGACTGGAGAAGAGCCTCTTTTCCCTGTCACAAAGTTCTTTGCACTGAATCGAATACTGCGTTTCAGGATTTTGCGCGAACTGGAGCGAATCATTTCATACTTCAGCGAGAAACTCTGTGGTCAACCGTTGCTGGACTCTCAATGCCACCGAGATCACGCTTGTCTTGTTCGCTTCGACGATATCCTCGCCAGAGCGAAAATCGGACACAGTGGTACTGACGAGTTACAGGTGCCATAGTTCCTTTTCTCAGTTAAAGAATACACACTACCTGATCAAATTCCACAATTTTTTGAGATAGCAATAAGGGATATACTATGAATGCATAGCACATGTGCTGTTTTTGGAAGTCACAGGGTTCATTAATCTCTGGAGGCGGTAACGAACCAAATACATGTGTATTTGAGGTCAACATTCTAACTACTTTGTTATGGAGAGTAAAGCGCAAATATTCTAGGCTCTCTTCGTTAACCATCTATACTACATTAAAAATGAAACCAATTATAGTTCATAGGCAGCAACTGGATATATTCATAGCTGTAGAATCTTTAACGTCTTATTGCAGGTGTATTTGATCGACTACGGTAGATCGATGTTCATTAGTCGTTCAGAGTGTTTCGCCATACCAACATTCATTGCCAAATTCGCCTCACCCTTAGCACATTATTGTACGCTAAATGGTATGTTGAGAACAAGTGACCTAAAAACAGATAGTTATGCCAAGATGGTCACCTCCGTGTGATGGAACCGAGTAAATGATGTGCTTCTCTCTTACATCAGTAATTCCGCAATTCTAGAAGTTTCAAGCGTGTCTATTCTTGCTGTGGGGTTCAACCATAGCAGAGTTTCCACTTTCGGATATCCATGTGCACAGTTAGCATCCTCTTTATTAAGGATTTTCCGTTTGGTAACAAACTTTCGGAAAATCACTTTTCAGAATAACCTCTTTGGATACTGTCTCTTTGTAGCTATGATGAGCTTTTGCGAGCTTGAGACCCCATTGAAAACTCTGACGGAAAGATTATCATTGTGGTCGTTTTTTCTTTTAGGTTTCAAAACACTGAATATGGTGGGAGTTTATTGCATTCGAATTTCGGATATCACAAACTACTGCGGATTTCTGTTATACGAAAGTCAGTTTTCAGATGTGGATAGCCGCGCGCTTGATCATGCGACTGTCATAGCTTTTCACGAAAAAATACTCTCCGTGGGCGAAATTACCCTGAAAAGTAAGTTTTGTAGCCGCCGGACTAAGTCAAAAGGCTTACGCTATACAGCATGGCAAATCATTAGATATGGTGAGGAGAGAAGCTGGGAACTTGAATGACTTCGCCTAACTCCTGCTTCATAGCTTTTCTACGTATTAACTCCCAAGTACTTACCTATTTATGTTTTTAATCATCGGCGATTGCACTAGCACAGCCAGCTAATACTGAGTGAATCGACATGGCATTTGTCTTTCAGGCTTCGGAGAGTCGAGACGCACTCACGGCGAGTTGGTGGAACTCGTCGACTAAATAATTGGACTTGGTCCTGCAACGACGCCAAGTCCACAAAAAGTTGTCGAGGAGGAAGATTTTTTTTTAAAAGCTTAATCCTCATTCATGAACACAACCAACATGTTCTTTCACGCAGACTCCTTATTCCTCAACACTGCCATTTTAATTTAAATTATTTTATTTGCAGTGGTCAAATGTGATGGGATTTTTGTAAAATAAAGAGCTCAAGTTTTATTGCTTTGTTGCTACCCATTTCTTTAGAATGTGAAGAAAACCAGCACACTGAGAAGTGTGCTAGGCCAATTTTATTTTGCTTTAGGATTTATATGAATTATGTCTGCACATATTTTAACTGACCATGCGAGTGTTCGGATTTTACCAATCTGCAGATTGGAGCAATCGTAAACTCACTAGGTTCTCTTCTTCACGATCTTCATCTACAGGGGTGTTAGTCTTGTTCATTGGAGACTTCAATGTCCTGAAAATACTATCGTGCTATTGGTAGAACTCGATGAATAGGAGAGATGAGCAAGAATACTCAATTGTGAGCAATTTCCATGGCTATCACAGCACTATCTCCCACGGATCTCCCTCATATGAGGGATCTCGAGCCGGTTAGTCGCGAGGCTACGTGGCGCGTCCCCAGGTGGCGGATAGGGAGTTAATCGCTGACCAAAAGCTACCTTTGCTTCCCTGAGACGCAGGTGGATCCAGCTGATGGACTCCCTGTTTATGCTGCGCCGATTTGGCACATACTTTCTGTATTTGCCAGGCGTATTCATGCATGCTTGTGTGGGTGCGTTCTCGCTTTATGCAGATTGTATTCTACGAGTCAATTCGGCCAAAAGCCTGCAATCAAGTGACAGGGAAGTATATGGGAGACAGTTAGGAGTCGCCTTCAACAAATAAGCTTCATATCCACTCTGGGAGAGCCTGGCTAGCTGCCCGTGATTATGACCAGCCCTTACGTTAAGAGCCCAACAAGCTATACATGGGTATCAAATATGATAAACACAGTGAAAAAAACGGGCCTCATTCCCCTGACCCCGAAAGAGCCCCCAATTTCGCAGCGTTGGGTAGGACGAGTACGGAGAGGCTGCTAAAATCTCAGGGCCAATGGAAGCTGCCTGGATCAAGAACTATGGTGACGATCTGTACCTACAACGCACGTACACTTGTATCCGAGTCCTCGGTAGAAGAATTGCTCATGCGAGCAAGAATGATAAGGTACGACGTCGTCGGCCTGGCCAAAACGAGACGACGCCACCCATTCAACGCTGTCTATGACACTGGAGAAGAACTGTTCCTCGCAACATGCGACAGTAGAGGCGTAGGTGGTGTCGGCGTTCTCGTCAACACGAGTTTGTCCATGAACATCGGTTCATTATAACAACTAATAACCCGAATGGGACGTTTAGGATTAAAAAGATGTGGATCAACACCGGCTTTGACAATCTTCGTCGTTTACGCGCAAACATCAAACTATGACGATGAAGAAGTCGAGGCATTCTACATGGACTTGGAGAGGTTCTACAGAGAAGACCATGGCTAGGCTTTTCACACGTTACCTGTCTGAATGCATGGTCCCTACTCAGTGGAAGACCAGCAGGACCGTGTTGTTGTTCAAGAAGGGCGACCCACACGATGTAGGCAACTATCGCCCAATCTGCTTGCTGTCTGTCGTCTACAAACTTTTCACTCGAGTCATCTTGAACAGGATTGACAGAACACTGGACGAAGGACAGCCGTGCGAGCAAGCAGGGGTTTCGAAAAGGATTTAGGACGATCGACCACATTCACACATTAACAAGGCTCATTGAAGTATCGCGAGAGTACAAAAGACCGCTCTGTCTCACTTTCATCGACTTAGAGAAGGCTTTTGATTCAATTGAGATAGAAGCAGTCATGGAAGCCCTTGGTAGTCAAGGAGTCCCTACTCAGTACATAAAGATTCTTCGTGAGTTGTACAAAAATTTCACAACCAAGATTTCACCATTCTACAACGATATTAACGTGGACGTCAAGGGAGGAGTAAGGCAGGGCGATACAATCTCGCCAAAAATATTTACAGCCACCCTCCAAAACGTCATGCGAACATTGGAATGGGATAATATGGGAGTGAAAATCGATGGTGGGCAGATACATCACCTTCGCTTTGCTGATGATATCGTTCTTATAACACGAGACATTAGCCAAGCGGAACGTATGCTTGCGGACTTTGATAAGGCGTGTGGAAAGATTGGTCTTCGACTAAATCTCAAGAAAACGATGTTCATGAAGAACGGATTGGTTTTGTTTGCCCCATTCACGCTCAACGGAACGAATATCTCCGAATGCTCCAGTTATGTCTAGCTATGTCGGGAAAGCAATATGATAAACGACTTAGCTCCAGAGCTGAGTAGAAGGAAACGATCGGCTTGGGGAGCACTCAAGAGCATCGAGGATGTAGTGAAGTGAACAAAGAACACCCGATTCCGTGCCCACCTTTTCGACTCAACGGTTCTTCCTGCCCTAACGTATGCGTCAGAAACTTGGTCGCTACGTAAGCAGGATGAAAGATCACTCAGCGTTATCGAACGCGAAGTCGAAAGGACGACGCTAGGAGTATCCCGTTTCACACAAGTAAGGGATGGGATCCGAACCTCCGATCTACGTCAACGACCGAAAATCAAAGATGCCGTTCTATACGCCAAACAGTCGAAGATAAGGTGGGCCGGACACGTAATGCGTATGAATGATAACCGATGGACAAGGGCTGTTAGTGACTGGATTCCTCGGGATGTCAAACATACTGCTGGAAGACCACCGACCCGGTGGTCAGAGTTCTTTACGAAAAGCCTAGAAGAAAGATATGATGCTCGAAGAGTCCCTAAAGCGACCAGAACCCACTGGGCTACTCTTGCACGCGACAAGGAGAATGGAGGATTTAGTGGCGCCCGCTCGAGTCACTCGATCAGTCAATCAGTAGCTCAGTAGGTTTTGCTACTCGAGCATCATATCTTTCTTCTAGGCTTTTCGTGAAGAACTCTGACCATCGGGTCGGTGGTCTTCCAGCAGTATGTTTGACATCCCGAGGAATCCAGTCACTAACAACCCTTGTCCATCGGTTATCATTCATACGCATTACGTGTCCGGCCCACCTTATCTTCGACTGTTTGGCGTATAGAACGGCATCTTTGATTTTCGGTCGTTGATGTAGATCGGAGGTTCGGATCCCATCCCTTACTTGTGTGAAACGGGATACTCCTAGCATCGTCCTTTCGACTGCGCGTTCGATAACGCTGAGTGATCTTTCATCCTGCTTACGTAGCGACCAGGTTTCTGACGCATACGTTAGGGCAGGAAGAACTGTTGAGTCGAAAAGGTTAGCGCGGAATCGGGTGTTCTTTGTTCTCTTCACTACATCCTCGATGCTCTTGAAAGCTCCCCAAGCCGCTCGTTTCCTTCTGCTCAGCTCTGGAGCTAAGTCGTTTATCATATTGATTTCCCGACCTAGATAGGCATAACTGGAGCATTCGGAGATATTCGTTCCGTTGAGCGTGAATGGGGCAAACAAAACCAATCCGTTCTTCATGAACATCGTTTTCTTGAGATTTAGTCGAAGATCAATCTTTCCACACGTTTTATCATAGTCCGCACATACCTTCCGCTTGGCTAATGTCTGGTGTTATAAGGACGGAATCATCAGCAAAGCGAAGGTGATGTAACTGCCCACCATCGATTATCGTGTGAATGTGGTCTATCGTACTAAATCCTTTTCGAAACCCTGCTTGCTCACATGGCTGTCCGTCGTCCAGTGTTCTGTCAGTCTTGTTTAGGATGACTTGAGTGAAAAGTTTGTAGACGACAGACAACAAGCAGATTGGGCGATAGCTGCCTATAGCGTGTAGGTCCCCTCTTTGAGCAACAACATGGTCCTGCTGGTCTTCCTCTCAGTAGGAACCTTGCATTCAGACAAGTAGTATGTGTTGAGCCGAGCCAGTTTGTTTACGAGGACTGGCGGAAGGCTCTTCAGATGTTCTGATCTTATCCTGTCCGGACCTGGTGCTGTTCGATGTTTCACCGACGAAATGGCATGTCGGATTTCAGAAGGGAGAAGCGGTGGGGCCACATATTCATCGTCTTTTATTTCACATTGCGAGAGGTGAACGTGGCTATCGAAGAGATTTGTGTAGTATTCATGAATGATTTTCTCCATTGCCTTTCTGGACGCTGTAACCTTTCCGTCCAGCCGTCGGAGTGCAATCATCTTGGTCTTGTAATTGGCGAAGCTTCATTGGGTTTTGCGAATGCTTTTCCCAGCGTCTGCAGCTTCGACTATTACTGCTGCTCTTCTCTCTTTAAGATCTTCTTTTATCGCCTGTCTGCGTTGTTTTGCAAGCTCAGACGTTAGTTCGCGGCTGCCTGCAAAATAGTTAGGTATTGGAAATCACAATGAAAAATTTTCAAACATTGCAATGCATGTGAAACATGAAGGATGACATAAAGATGATAGAAATTTTGTATCCATTTTTTTTCTGCCTCATAAAGGAGCGGTTCCAAGGAAGGTGCTTCTGCTTGCTTTGAGGACTTGTTAAGCATCGTGCACTGTTTCCGAAGACCTTATTGAAGTATTTTGATCATTTAATTGATAGCTATCACGTTGTGCATTAGATGCCACACAAGACTCTGTGACCAACGGCTCGTGCCCACCGGTTGGACACCAAGGCTCATCACGACCCGCTTCATTTAATTCTAGCCATCTTCGCATAAGCCGTAGCACCTCGGATCGTCGGCTTTGCTCTGAACTTTCAATTTGTTTTCCGGTTTGCGCGATGATGGATATTCCAAGCATTAGCGTCAAGATTTTCGAGACATGAAGCAAAGAAAAATCGTAGAGTTAAAAAGATGCTGTTTATTTCTGAACTATTCGCTAAATCTTAAATCACGTAAGATCCCAACCTCCTTTCGTTTTCTTCTGAACCTAGTTCGTTGTTGATGTTGATTTTCTGGCTTAAAGGCATAGCTTGAGCATTCTGATGCATTCTTTTCGTTGCGTGTGAATCGGAATAACGAAACCTATCCATTTCTCATGAACATCGCTTTCTCGTGGTTAAGCCAAAGACGTGCCTTTTTTCACAGACACTGACAAAGTTGCCCAAAATTCGCTTGTGGCCGCAAATGACTACAAGTGCAGTACCATAAACAAAGCATAGTCACAAGCTAACGGCAACTACTTTCATATTGTGTCATTTCACCTATCGCGTTACGCTCACTCGAGTGGAGATAAACGACTTTCGCGAAATGGTGTGGGATTTAAAATTGTTTCCCTTCATTACGAGATTACGCCATTCGATCACGTTTAACTTGCCGTCCCGCTGATCGTTTACTAACACGATAGGGCAAGAATATACAATCGATTTGTCATTTGGGAGTGCAACAGAATCCCAGTGAGCTCTGCTCGCTCTGGGAATTCTTTGAGCGTCATATCTTTCCTCTACGGTCCTCGTGTAATGGCCATTATGTCGATGATCATCCTTCTGTAAGTTTGGCTTCATGAACAATCAATTCGCTAACGGTTCATGTCCATCGGTTGTCTACACATTACATATCTGGCACACATCTTCGAAAATGTGGCAAGTAGAACGGCGTCTTTGATTTTTGATCGTTTACGTCGATCGCAACTTCGGATTCATTCCCTCACTTGAGTGGAAGCGGATATTTCTAGCAACCTCCTTTTGACTACGAGTTCTATAATGCTGAATGAGCTTTCATATGCCTTACGCAGCGACCAGATTTATGACTTATAAGCAAAGGCAGAGAGAATCGTGAAGTCAAAAAGGAAAATAAGCAGTTGAGTGTTCTTTCTTCTCATCACTACATCCTAGATGCTCTTGAAAGCTTCCAAGCCGCTCGTTTCCTTCTGCTCATCTCTGGAGCTAAGTCGTTCATCATACTGATTTCCTCACCTAGATAGACATAACTGGAGCATTCGGAGATATTCGTTCCGTTGAGCGTGAATGGGGCAAACAAAACCAATCCGTTCTTCATGAACATCGTTTTCTTGAGATTTAGTCGGAGACCAATCTTTCCACACGCTTTATTAAAGTCCGCAAGCATACGTTCCGCTTGGCTAATGTCTGGTGTTATAAGGACGATGTCACCAGCAAAGTGAAGATGATGTAGCTGCCGACCATCGATTTTCACTCCCATATTATCCCATTCCAGTGTTCGAATGACGTTCTAGAGAGTGGTGGTAAATAATTTTCTATTTTCACTAACAGTGTTGTTCATTCCGATAATCGCATCACATCCTCGAGGATCGTGGTGTGCAATATTGGAGAAGTGATATCGCCTTGCCTAACCTCTCTTTTGACGTCAATGTTAACACCGTTGTAGAATGGTGATGTCTTGGTTGTGAAAATTTTGTACAGCTCACGAAGAATCTTCCTGCACTGAGCAGCGACCCCCTGACTATCAAGCGCTTCCACGACTGCTTCTATCTCATTTGAATCAAAGCCCTTCTTTAAATCGATGAAACTGAGGCAGAACGTTCTTCTGTATTCTCGCGGCACTTCATCAATTCTTTTTATCGTGTGTATGTGGTCCATCAAGATGAATCCGGTTCAAAAATCCGCTTCCTCAGATGACTGTCCATCATGTAGTGTTCTGTCAGACTTGTTTTGGGCTACTCGAATGTAAAGTTTGTAGACGACAGGGAACAAGAAGGTTGGGCTAAAGTTGTCGTTTTGATTAAAGTTACCCTTTTTGAACAGCAATGTGGTCATGCTGGTCTTTAATTGAATACGAACCCTGCACTCTGACAAGTTACTTATGTGGAATACGACCAGTGTGTTTACTGTTTACAAGGATTTGCGGAAGGTTCTTCGGCCATTCAGATATTATTCTGTGCAGACCAGGTGTTGTTCCATTCTTAAGCGAAGAAGTAGCATGCCACATTTCGAATGGAAGAACCGCCGGGACGACATATCCACAGCCTTTATTTCATATGAGGGCAGGAGTAGGGCGTCGCTGCTGAATAGGTCTAAGTAGTAGATATTGCCTCCATTGCCTTTCTGGACGCACAGACGTCTCTTGGTGACCTTCGAACTCTCAGCTTTCATAGCGCTAACGTGAAGATGTTGAATGAGCCTATTGTATTCCTCGTCGATGTTACCGAAAGCGACATTTAGCTAACAGCGGACGAATGCAATAAATAAGACTCACTTTGTGAACGTTTTGGGATATCGCTCTTTGAATACAAAGACTTTCTTTGCTCTTCGCGAAAAACGTAATCTTGCACGAAGGAGTAACCAGGTACCTTGTATAGTTTTGAGAGAACAGCTTCCTGGGAGGATAGCAGCACTGACTCGATACATCGGCAGGCCGCCGCGAGTCATTGTAAAGGCCAGATATGCATTCAATCACCTCCAACGATACTTAATGAATGACTTAATGATTCATGACGCATTCCTCAGGAATTGATCAACACCGAGAGCTTCATCCTTTATCCTTTATTGAAGGCTTCAACTTCGTCTTCACCATGGTTTGAAGTCGGAGTGTAGACGACGAAGATTATTAATCAGGTTGTAAGCAGCTCGAATAAATCGATGTTTGTGACCAACTCGTGTTGACAAAAAATGTCACCGCTGATTCCTCTCTTGTCGCATTTTCCGAGCAACAGTTCTTTTCCGGGGTCATAGACGGAGTGGAATATACATACGACTTCATTTCGTCGCGGCCAATCTGATGACATTGTAGCTTATCCTTCTTACCTTCATGAACAAGTCCTCTAGGCAAAACTTGGATGCAAGTGAGCATGCATTATAGGTACAGATCGCCATCCTGTCCTTAACATTTTGGGAGCATTTCCGTGCCCATCCTACCCACTACTGTCGCAACGTGGGTTGTTCGCTAACTCTCAGCTTTCATAGCGCTAACGTGAAGATGTTGAATGAGCCTATTGTATTCCTCGTCGATGTTACCGAAAGCGACATTTAGCTAACAGCGGACGAATGCAATAAATAAGACTCACTTTGTGAACGTTTTGGGATATCGCTCTTTGAATACAAAGACTTTCTTTGCTCTTCGCGAAAAACGTAATCTTGCACGAAGGAGTAACCAGGTACCTTGTATAGTTTTGAGAGAACAGCTTCCTGGGAGGATAGCAGCACTGACTCGATACATCGGCAGGCCGCCGCGAGTCATTGTAAAGGCCAGATATGCATTCAATCACCTCCAACGATACTTAATGAATGACTTAATGATTCATGACGCATTCCTCAGGAATTGATCAACACCGAGAGCTTCATCCTTTATCCTTTATTGAAGGCTTCAACTTCGTCTTCACCATGGTTTGAAGTCGGAGTGTAGACGACGAAGATTATTAATCAGGTTGTAAGCAGCTCGAATAAATCGATGTTTGTGACCAACTCGTGTTGACAAAAAATGTCACCGCTGATTCCTCTCTTGTCGCATTTTCCGAGCAACAGTTCTTTTCCGGGGTCATAGACGGAGTGGAATATACATACGACTTCATTTCGTCGCGGCCAATCTGATGACATTGTAGCTTATCCTTCTTACCTTCATGAACAAGTCCTCTAGGCAAAACTTGGATGCAAGTGAGCATGCATTATAGGTACAGATCGCCATCCTGTCCTTAACATTTTGGGAGCATTTCCGTGCCCATCCTACCCACTACTGTCGCAACGTGGGTTGTTCGCTTGGTTAGAAAAATGAGGTCCACTTATTTTCATGTTTAGCACTTAATAACCACATATAGCCTGTTGATCTCTGAACGTGGGATCCCTGTATATTCATGGGTAGGTTGCCGGTCTCTCACAGCGTGAGCGAAGGAGCTTCTTTGTTGGAGGGAACTGCTAACTGTGTTCCATATACCTCCTGGTTACCTGATTACAGGCTTGTAACCGAAATGATTAGTAAAATATAATCCGTATAAGCGGGAATACACCCACGCACTCTTGCTTGAACATGCTCTCGGAAAAACAGGGGAAAAAAATGCGCCAAATCCTCAGAGCGGAAACAAGGAGTCCGTCACCTGGATCCACGTGCGTCTTAAAGAAGAATAAGGTCGCTATTCGTTCACGATTAACACCTATCCAGCACCTGGGCATGCACCACGTTCTTCACTAATAACCGGTATGAGATTTTCCTATGAAGGAGATCAGCGGAACATCATTGTAGAGTGAATAATTTTGCTTAGATAAATCTTTATCTTATGAACGATCACTAGCGTGGACCAGGATGCCCTTAATTGTTCTTGTTGTTCACATTTTTTCAGTTAGACGCAAATGTGTAACGAAGCAGTGGCGAGATGCAGTTCATGGCAGTCCGATAGAAGCTGAATGACAACTTCTCGTTCGTGTTTGGAAGCTGTCAATAGTGGCAGACTAAGGAGACGTAATAGTGTATCCGCCCTTTGTCTCGTTTCAAGGTTGTGTTTATCACGATTGTCTCTGTGGTTGAGACACAGTGTCTGTTGCATCGACATTCTCTTTTTGTTGTAATACCTCCTCGGTCGCACACTCCCAACTTCTCCTTTTCCTACTATTGCTGATTACCGTCCCAATTGACAACAATTGACATACTCGTTTTTTTCATCGCGACTTCATTCATTTTTCTTCAAAGCTATTGCTAATTTTTGTTCAGGCCGTTTCGCTGCTATGTCTTGCTAATCCCCATTGACAAAGAGACTTACACTTTACCAAAAAGAATTTTTAGCAATGCGTCTCGCTCTCGTATTACTGGTATCCTTCACTGTGCCTTCATTAACAGATGTCTTACCACAAATACGAACTGTGCAGAGCACTTCTGTCCAGGGAAGACTTCTTTGTAATGGAAAACCTTATGAAAAAGCTCGTTTGAAACTCTACGAAGTTGATCCAAGCAAGTTTTGACCTCAAGGATTTTATTCTTAGCTTTTCGGGTCCTACTCTTGAAATTGTTTTAGGTATCTAATAAGCTTAGCAATTCTGGACTCAAAGTTGTTTTCAGTAGGACAGGCAAGTAAGAAGTTGTTTCAGTCAAAGATACGCTGATGGCAGAAATGTTCTCGGATAAGAATGGCTATTTCAAAATAAATGGAAGCGATACCGAATGGACACGAATCGATCCGAAACTGAATATCTATCACAACTGCGAAGACGAGAATGTAGTAAGTCATATCTCTGCCCCGGATTCAATCCACTAATTGAAGTGTCATTGACTTAATAACCCTCGCGTTGCACTTTTTTCGTAGAGTGTGCGCACCCGACGTGTTTGCTGTTTTTTTATGTCAAGAACTTCAAAGACGGGTGCTTGTAGTGCAGTAGTCGAAAGTTCCCCGCGACCCACACATGGGATCGATTTCCGCGCCTGAGGCTCACGAAGCGTTCCATTCCTCCAAGGTCGGCAAATTGGTACCAGACTTGTCTGGGAGGATAGCAGCACTGGCTCGATACATCGGTAAACCACCGCGAGTCATTGTAAAGACTAGATATCCATTCAGTCACCTCCAACGATACTTGATGAAATCGAATGCATGGCACATCTCTCAGGGATTGATCAACGCCAAGAGATTTACACTTAATCCTTTTAAGAGCTTCTAAGAGCATAAATTTTTTGTGGATCTTTTTTGAAATGTTTTTATGCCATAAATTAATGAAATGAGTGTTCCAATATTCTCATATTAGCATAGAAAATAGAAACAAATCTAATATTTACACAAAGAGTCCTAGAAATAAAGCCGATAATACGCCCTTGCATAATATGCTAGTGTACTTCAGGAATGTTGGCGTAAGGTGGAGATCAGCATCCCCGACAGTTTCGTCAGCGACGGCAAAAATCCACTGAAGACGTTCGACATCGGCATTCTGAATCTGAACGCTAAATTGCCCGGTGAAACTCGGGATTGCCTTAACTAGCCGTCGATGTGCAACGGCATCATCTTTTTCTTAGATAACCTATATTCAGCCAAAATGGTTTTCTGCCGAACATAGACGATGTCAGCGTCATTGGGACCTATTAAATTGAAAAGCATCCAAGTATTTGTCTATGACTGAATCTCTCCAGCCATCTGAAAATGCTCAGTTTTCTTAGGACCAAAAAAGATTCTTACATAAATATGAACGCCCTACGTGCACAGTTCTTCCACCAACTTCCTTTACTCATCATAGAGATTATCAATGTTTTCATGTAAATGCTATAACTTTACTAGTTTTTCGTTGAACCACTTGTAACATGTGATGTGGGTAAAAAAATTGTATTCAGGACTATAACTGCCTGATTACGTACAGTAGTATGCTGTATTATTTTTAAAAACTTTGTGCTAAGCTTTTATTTCAATAGTAGCTGACAAAATGGGTTGATGCAAACTGCATGCAGTCTCTGGATCGGGCGAAAAACAAATGGCGGCATCCCTACTCTCCTTCGCCCGTGACTCTTTCTGGTGACTGATTCCGACTAGACGAAGAGGCTACGAAGGGCCGTGTGGTGGTGGAACCAACGTGGTTGTACGTGCACAATGTAAAGGTTCTAAGCACATGGTAAAAGTTGATTTCCAGGACGTATTGCTATGCCTATGGGTATCCAAAGCGCCGTACTTAGGAGTGCTGTTTAACTATACGCTGATTCTACCCTGCTCCAAGCCTACTTGTCTCCCATCCAGCCGAGTCAATTGGTACAGCAGTTTTGTGGAGGAAGAGCTCTCTCGTCTATAAAGATTGAAGACTAGCTGTGGTGAAGATCTGAGAACACAGCACCACTTTACAAGGTTTCAATGGATAGTTTACTAGACCATCAGTTATGAAGGCTGCTAAGTTCTTAAACAACAGCGGAATCTGCCTCAAATCCTAAGAGTTTTAAGGCTAACGAGTGCGAGAAAATGAATCGTAGGAAGTGTTGGAACCCTCACAATACGTGGTTTTGGCTTATTTACTTGATACTTGAACGACTCGTCATCACTAGTTGTGCGGGTTCCAGCATAATCACCATTTTTCGGAGATTTACTGGTTAAGCCACTGTGGTTCCCTGGAATGCCGAGAACGGCCTGGGCAAAGTCTGTCCCAAGTCGTCACCACGAGAGGCAGTCGCATCCCTTGTGGATCAGAGGGAGATTTGACACCATTCGACATTGACACCATAACGGTGGTGGATCCTCGTATTGGTTTACTCTTAGCTAGGCTTCCTAATGGAAACGCCGAACTTCTCAGATTGTGAGACTTTGCTTGGGGTACGAATCACCACGCTGTACATCGCAGTCGGACACCCAAGGACACCTCCTAGCCACAATGAGGCGAGAAACCGTGAGGAAGTTTGACTTATTTAAATCAAAAAGGTGAAGAAAAAATTTATTGTTTCTTTACATCTAAGTTGAAGCTAGATCTTCCTTGATATTTTTGTATCTGCCCAGGTATCAATCCATATGAAAATTTATGAGTCCACTAGATGGCGTACACTAACTAATTAAAGCCAGCAGAAGTCATTTGTTGGTTTTTCATGTACCTATTCATGTGCTTCCTATTCAAGAACTGGAAAATCCGCCAGAATTTGTTGTGAGCACTATAAGTTCAAGAAGTCAGCCACCTTTTTAGGCAATCTCCTTGGAGAAGAGGCTCCCGTCCTCTTGGCCTATTAACGCCGTTTTCCAAGCTCTATCTGGAGTTCATTTTATATGCAACTATGTTTATTTTGACTTAGATGTACTATGTCGGCAAGGAAGTTTTACAGCACTTTTAAAAGTTTTTATAAAACTTTATAGAAGAATGTTACACGTGGCGGAAGCTTGCTAGAATGCTCTCAAACTTCTGTTCGGGTGCATGAAATAGGAGAGGCTCTAAAATTAGATGCGCTATCATCGTTACAATCTAATAGTCAAATTTCCGCCCCTTCTCTACCTAACCCTCTTTCAAAAGTTGGAATTACGCAAAAAAGCCTAACTTAAAGAAATCCATGATGAGATTTTGTTTGATCCATCTAATGGGAAATTTATTAATTGCTACCGAGTGACGAGATTTGCTTCAAATAAAGTCTCTATTAGCTTGTCAACTCTAGGAGAGCCTTTTTATTCACGTATTCACAAATGACTACTTCGTCAAAAAGGCGAATGACATACTGAGGGGAGTTATTCGCAAAGATGAGAGCTGTGTCACCTGACGAAATCATATTCACAAGAGAAAGTGGGTTCGATGATGTGAACAACAATCCTTTGAGCAAAAACCAAGCTCCCTAAAAAAAAGGTTCTCTGTTTGTGGACTTTGGCAAGCACCTCGTATTTCTTCCAGCTAACTCCATCGTGACGCTCCGTACCTCCAGCCTTCGTTTAGCTCTACAGCAGTGGAAATCGCTGGCAAGAAAGAGTGGAACAGCGACCTATACGCTAAGAATTTAAAGATGAATATTTAATTCTGTATTCGGAATCGAAGATGTGCTTCAATAGGTTACAAAATTTTCGAGGTTTTGTGCAAAATATCGGTAAACTCTCTTTTTAAGGTAGTAATTTTAACTTCGCAAGCATACGACTTTTTTTAAAGAAGAGTATTACAAAGTCCAACTAGGTATTAGCATTGCTTCGTGCATACTTTATTTTACCATCTGTATCATCTCATGCGCCCGTGTGGCGCACTGGTCGGAGGCGCCCTGTAGGACATACGTGGAATCGATCCTCGCTCGCATAGCCCACCAAGCATTCGATCCATACGGGGATTGGTACCAGACTAGTCTGGGAGAATAGCAGCACTGGCTGATACATCGGTAGGCCACTTCGAGTCATTGTAAAGGCCAGATATGCATTCAATCATCTCCAAACGATGCGTAGTGAAGTCGAATGCATGGCACAACCCTAATGGATTGATCGACTCCGAGAGCTCTTTTATATCATCTCGTCATCTTAACATTCTGAGCATTATGTGGAAGCCAATTGAGGTCTAAAAAGCCTCAACATGCTAGCAAAGCACAAGCACAACAAGCATTGTATCCCATCAGTTGATTGGTGAGCATCTTGATCGACTACAAGTTTTGTTCTTTGATTTTAGTTCCTTCTTAAAGTTGTTATTACGATTTACCGAACACCCGACATGCACTTAAGGCATGGTCAACGTTATCAAGTCGTCACCTGCACGCTCTTCGCTGTGTTGGTGAATTCCTTACACAATCGGGTTTTCCTTAAATAAGCCAATAAAAAAAAAAATAACAAGAGGAAGCATAAACGAGGGTCTAGAGATGTCTAGAGATGACAACACATCTCAGTGCTGATTAGAAAGTTGGTGTTAATGCTCACGCTGTTGATTAAATAATGCGAATCAGCTTTACCTTGGCATCACCTGTTGGTACTGTGAGCTAGAATTACATTGAGTGCTTGTTTGGTTATCAAGGGATGAAATGTGCGTTGCTCTCTCTCTCTCCCTCTCTCTCTCTCTCTCTTGCTTTTCATCTTTATCGAAGGATACCAAAGCATCGAAAACGACTTCGTTTACTTTACGTAAGCTGCCTCAACCACACGTAAAGTTGGAAGAGCTTAGTGGATAATGTGTGTGAGGAAACGAATCGAATGTGAAAAGTGCTGGAATCCCCATAGTAGGCATGAAAATTGGTCAAATATAGTAAAAAAATAAGCAATTTTCGTAGCATATCGTGCTTTTCTAAGTGAGTATGGATAAAACATTTTAAATCAGGCATTCCCATGAAAATATCTAAGAATCGTTGAGAAGGACTAACAGTAAGTACATGCGAGTTACGCTGATGAGCTCATTTCGGCCTTAAGGATGGAACTTGTGACATTTGTCCTTACTCTCAAGTCACTCTGTTTTTGCATATACTTCATCTCCAGTGTGGTGACGAAGACCATCAGAATGGCGATTCCGTCCATTTTTCTAGACACTTGCAATCTAGGTGTTAGTGACTTTCTGCAACTTGCAGCACCTCTGAGTAACTATCCAAGATCATAGTTTCGTAATAAACTCTCCAACCTCGATTGGAAAACAGCAAACATTCGAATTTTAAATCATTCATTGAGATCAATCAAAGCAGCAAATTGCATGAATAACCTCATTTGCGTCAACGTCACCTCCAGCTCATGACGCATGTTACTGCGAAAACATTTGTCAGCTTTCATAGACGACAACCAAGACTACTGTTCGGTGGCTTTCGAATAGAATTACCGAGGAAAGGGTGAAAAAATGTTGAACTTCACACCAATGGTGATTCTGCTGAAAAAAGAGGGGTAGCGAGTGTTAGCCAACATTAATGAAATTGAAAAGGCTACGGCTGAAGAAGACTCAGCATCGGTTTTCAAATCATTACTAGAGATAAAAAAGCAGAGACAACTACTTCACGACTCACACGTGTCCTAGTATAATTTCCACTTGAACAATATCTTATTAGCTACACAGACTTTCTTCTGCAGTGATGAGAAAGCTATATCAGGCCGCTCCTCAGTTATCATTAAAGTAGACCGTCAGTCATCGTAGTCAAAAGTAGACTCTTCGCCCGACGATTAAGTTCTGCTACGGTTGCTGTATTCTCGATATAATAGTTTACTCAGAGCTGTTCATACACACACCATCATCTAATCTTCACCAACATCTAATCTTTTTCAGCATCACAATTCGAAACCTAGAAAACCCTTTGCAGTGAGCTAGACAAAGGTGGACCATAAGAGGAGAGTTATGTATTGTGAGATACGCATGACCACTTCCTTTAAATCCATATGGATTGCTCAATCGATTTTTCTCGGTTGGAAGCTTTCACTAGTATAATCAATCAATCCACAAGTACAGTGCGCCTTGGCATTTGATTATTGAGAGAAGTCAGCTTCAAAAGTGACTACTTGCGTGTTGGAGAACAGAGAAAAAACCCTCACAATACATTCACTATTGACACCTCTGTGAAACAACGAAAAACTCAAATGTTAACATCAGTGGCTAGATAAAATAGTTCTCCTCTTTGAAAAGTTAGCACAAAACTCTTAGATATTTTTAATTTGGCCGAGGTGTTAATTGAGAGTGGAGGCACTGCTCTCCGCTAATCTTTTAGCTATGCTCTTTTATTTTTTGGTACCATGTAAACGAGACCATCTGACATGCTTGTACGGAAAGTGCTGAAAATGGTCATGAACTCTCAGGAAAAAGCCATTTTGGAGAATCAACATTCCTACTCAGATTGATCATCTTACAGGTTGTTCTAACTCTTACGGGATGTTCTAACATGATCTTTATTCGTTCAACGTTTCAATGCCTTTCTCTTCTTCAGGGCCGATGACTCGAGTAGATGGTCCACACTGGCTCGTCTTCGCGTAATGGGTTTCACCGCTCACTGCGCTACACTCAAGAAAATTCGACTCAATACGACAACGAAGACGGACAACGCGGGGATAAACAAAGGTGAACAAATGGCTGGGATGATCTACTCTGAAGAAGACAAAGACATCGAAACGTTAGTCGAACAAAGATTAAATACCAACCTTGTGTAAAGTGAACAATCTAATTAAATACGTCACTATTCACGCCTAGGCTAAGTAGTCGGTTAAAAGTGCTTTTTGGAGAATTGAGGACACTATGTTTGAAACAGTCTTAGGGTGCGTGGGTGGGCATGGGTTTCTGGGAACATGGGTTTATGGGTTAGGCCTAAGCCTAAGCCTAAGGGTGGGTGGTGGATTTCACAACCAAGACTTCACCATTCTACAACGATATTAACGTTGAAGTCCAGAGAGGAGTTAGGCAGGGCGATACAATCTCGCCAAAATTATTTACAGCCACCCTCCAGAACGTCATGCGAACATTGGAATGGGATAATATAGGAGTGAAAATCGATGGTCGACAGATACATCACCTTGGCTTTACTGATGATATCGTTTTTATAACACCAGACATTAGCCAAGCGGAACGTGTGCTTGCGGACTTTGATAAAGCGTGTGGAAAGATTGGTCTTCGTCTCAAAATCTCAAGAAAACGATGTTCATGAAGAACGGATTGGTTTCGTTTGCCCCATTCACGCTCAACGGAACGAATATCTCCGAATGCTCCAGTTATGTCTATCTAGGTCGGGAAATCAATATGATGAACGACTTAGCTCCAGAGCTGAGCAGAAGGAAAGGAGCGGCTTGGGGAGCTTTTAAGAGCATCGAGGATGTAGTGAAGAAAACAAAGAACACCCGACTCCGTGCCCACCTTTTCGACTCAACGGTCAGATAAACTTGACTGTTTCTCACCAATAAGCTTAAAGAAAGGGCGTCATACCAAAAACATGGTGCTTTTCATGTCTCTTGAGCGAGCGATGTCTTATGAATAGTCCTAGTAGGCAGCAAACAGACCACTTTGGAAAGAAGTACACCGAGGAAGTACTTTTATTCCACAATATTATTTATAGATAAAAGCGTCTGAATCAGCCTATCCACTTCGGACATCGGTTCTTCGATTGAATGAGCTCTCCTTCGTCATTTGCAATGGGCGTATCATTGATTGTTCATGGGATGTCTGCAATGGTAGATAATTCGTAGAAAATAGATTCTGACCAGTCCATAACATCATAAAAACGAAAAAAGCAATCGTTCTCTAAAATTTTGCTGGCCGTTGTAAAATTACTGAGCCAACAATTTAAAGCATGATTCAAAATTTAGCATAATTTCGCCACTTCTAAGTCCATGGTAATATTGATCGGAAGGAAGCTGCTTCTGTATTTCAGCTAAGCTGAGTTCACTGGGAAGCCTATCACCACATGGAATTTTAGTTATGTTTCTCGTCTCTGCCTAGTGAAACAGTGCGTACGGTGAGGTCATAAACGAACGTTGGAGGCTTCGAGAAAAAGAGTTTACACAATAATTTCCCTTGTACATTTTAAATTCTTGACCACCACTCTTCGTCAAACCGAGTTTTCCATTGAATACTAGATGAATACAAAGGCACAGAAATAATTTAACATTCGTCTGATTAGTAGACATGCTCAAAGGCACGAGACCTAAGCTTCTGATGTAGCCTACGTATTCAGATTTCACGGAGAAGTGAGTGATCCGTTGCTAGCCATAGGAATCTACTAGCGGTTGACACCCTACTCACGGAAGTGGGCGGTTTGACAGACGACGGCCGAACTTTCTAACGAGTTAGTTTAACCGAAGTTTCATACAGAACATTAAATTAGCTTCGATGTGAAAAGGGTGGAGGAGTGCTGGCTACGTGCAGACCTTTTCGTACACTTTGTGAGTTTGCATCCTCTTAGCTTCCAAGATCACCTTGGATCGTGTTTCTACAAAAAGAAGCTAAGTTAGAAAATTTTCATTACCTCAGGAACGAAATCGAGCAAAAGGCGTTGTTTTCTGTTTGAAAAGCCGATCGTCTTAGCGAAAAGAAAACGGAACATCGTAAATGACAATGCATTCTTCGGAACCTGAATTCTGATCATAAGCAGAAGTTCCGTACTTCGCTACTAATTAACACTCTTACTTCAAATCCCAAAGTGTGTTTAATGTAGTTCAGAGACTGCTGAAGAAAGGCTTTCTCGAATGAGATCGCTACTTGCGACGAAAATCGAGGAGATCGCACTCTCTGCTCCAAAAACTAGAACCAAGCGGTGTTCCAGAAAATAAACATCTGCTAAATTTCTGCGAACTAATAGTTGCCGTAGAGTGTACAGACAGACTTAACGTAGTTCACTATGGGGGAGTAAATAAGTGGGATTTCAAATTCTTAATTGAGAATTACGTTTGAAATTTCTCGTCAAGCTCATGTATAACTACGCAAAGCTGCGTTTAGCGCAATGCTTAAAAGAGCTCCGCACAACACACGTGCTCTTTGGTTAAATCCTGCGTCTAAGGCAAATTAAGCCTCATATTCATTAAAGGCTGCTAAAGTGATATCAAAATTGTTTCTTTTACTACGTGACCAGACATCACTTGAATCAATCCCGGCACCGAGACATATCTGGTATGAATTTCCAGACCTCAGAAAGATTATAGGCTTCATGGGCAGAGTGAGGCACCGAACCAGCGCATGGGCAGATTGAGCAGTCTGCGTAATGAACAGAATCACCACCACTGCACTACAGTCTCCCGTCGAACTGATTTTGAAGAATAAAAACTCCGATATGATAGATCGTTAGGACCATATAAGTTATGACCGAAATATGCATTCATTCAAGTCTACAATGCTTCATGAAGCTGAATGAATAGGGCACCCTAGATGGATTAATAAAGGCCAGATGCTTTACAGCTATATAGATAGGATAAAGGGTAAAGCTTTCAGCGTTGATCAATCCCTGAGAGATGAGTCATTCATTCGAGTTCATTAAGCATCGTTTGTAGGTGATTGAATGCACATCTGGCCTTTACAATGACTCGCGGTGGACTACCGACGTATCGAGCCAGTGCTGCTATCCTCCCAGACAAATCCCGTACCAATTTGCCGACCCCGGAGGGATGGAAGGTTTGGTGGGCCAAGGACGTGGGGATCGATACCGCGTGTATTGAAGGGCGCCTACGACCAATGCGCCACACGTGCCACACAACTATGAAAGTATAGATGAAATAAAACTATGTTGCTGTTTGTGCATTGTTAATCTGGAGATGGCTACTTTTTCTAGTCAAAAGTCCTTTTCATGCTTTTAGCCAAAATGAGCTCGCGTAAAAAATTGTTTAAAATCTAACTGATGTCTTTAAGAAACCAGTCTTCCTAATCCGGCCTAAACTAGCAAAATTAAGAACTGTTCAAAATATCACGAACTCGTTGGGAAGCCGAGTACTGAAACAATGTTAGGCCCGTGAGTCCTAACACCGATATGTAGTTCTAATCAAAAGCGATTGTGTCTTACATCTCTGAATGGTATCACACTCGTTTCATCTACACAGTAGACGATCTCCGAGTTTACTCGATCCGGTTCCTTTGCCAGCAGCAGAAGACAACGATCCACTATAGCCGCCAAGTTGCCTGCGTAGATCTGAAAGAGAATGGACATGCCACGTTCGTGAACGGTTTTAAACCAATGCACTCGACCGAGCATCAACTTATGTCACTGACGGATGTCCGTGTTTTCCAGTAGAGGCCAAGAATAAGTGTCAAGTGAAAAGGCGGTTATTCTTGTGATAAATTCTGTTTTTTAATTTTCATGAGAGTGCCGTTACAAAAAACGATTAATTTTGTGATGCAACAGGGAAAAGCTCAAGTGTAGCGAAAACCAAGATAAGGATGAAGCGCTATACTGGTAGAGAAAATGACAGCATACATCGAGTAATTTCAACATAGCAACAAACGCTGCTTTTCAATAGGTCGCTGCAACACTCCATTTTACGATACTCGGCTGTACGATGGTGATGCGACTAGCAAACATCATCAACAAAGAAAGTGTCAAAAATGAAACTTTTTGTAAGTTCAGCGCTTTATCTAAGATCCTTGGCTACTCACAAACTGATGCAACCCTCGACGATCGCCTTTTACATAAGGCACATGTCCTTCTTGGGCCATTTCCATCAACGTGATCCATGACGACGATCCCTGTTCGGCGTATACATGAACGGGACGAAGAAACACTCCTTGAAGCGACGGACCTGAACGAGCTGGATAAACAATACATAGAGAAAAACGGTACGCGGATCCCGACCTCGAGCAACAGCATTCCTCGCATACATTTCAGCTCTTGTATGTGATTCACCGTACTCGCCAAGGATGTAATTTCCTGGGTAATCACTGAAAAACGTACTTCATCATATTTTTTCTCAACATCAGATACCGTTCTCCAGCATGCTGGCTATTACGGTACTTGAAGACGTATTCTCCGAGCCCATAGTTGTCCTCAATCGGTAAAGCCGAGTAGGCGTCACCAACATGTACTAGATGCTTCACGCCAAGCCTTAGCATCGTATCCACTAATGCTTCAGTAGCTGAAAACGGAACAGTCATTCTTCAATAGGATCTCGTGAATTCTTTAATGTTCGGCTATAATTATAAACACTTAGTGTTCTCACTTTCTATTTACTGCTTATTCTTTTTTCATGGAAGGATATAATGTGAAATACAACCACAACGATGCCGAGATATTTGCAAAACTCTGGACCGCAGGTGTCTGCGGTGGGGGGTCCAAACCGCTATCACTCTTTCAAAGGCTAACTTGTTCATAACCATGGTCGTACGTTTTACCTTCGTAATTAAGTGTTTTTTCTTAGCAAATCAGCGAGTGTGTGAACCAAATATGGTTCAAAACTTTCTTGTGACATTTCTGTCTCATTAAATTGATCGTTTCTTTTCCAATGATGTTAATACTGTGGTTAAAAAATCTCCTATATGCTTTATAGTTCATGTTCTTCTTTGTTGTGATTCTATAATATTTGCCTAGAAACTTTCTTCCAGTGGTTTTTTCAAGGACTTGATTCCTCTTTAACAATCAACAATTCTGACATCGTTATTTTAGCTAAACTCTAGAAAGAATGGCTCGAAGTTCTCAGGGTTTCTGGAACAGAACCGTTCTCATGCAGAAGCCCGTGATCCGGGTACGAATGTTTTCCAGTGATTATAGAAGGAAAAAGAAGGCTGAAGAAACACTTAGGTCTCAACACAACTTACTCTTTGGAACGACAGATACACTTTTAAGCGAGAAAAAGCTTCATGACCTCTTCGATCTACGAAGTAACGAGGATTGAAAAATGTGTGCTGTAGGCGCAGTATATGAAAAAACGCGTTAAGACGTCAAACACATACCGGAAAGATTATCACGCCAAATATCGTCGTTGGTCTTCCGGTCGATGTACTTCCAAGGCATCGCGGCATGCGCGCAGTGAACGACGGAATTACAGCCGTTTAGCGCCCGTTCTAGTGCTCCTTCATCGACAAGGTCCAACACGAACGGTCGTACCCGCACGTCGTCCGCGTCTGAATTGAATTCTTAGTGATAGCGAGTTTTTTTGTCGTTCAACTAACTCATCAATGCAAAAAGTGTTTTGAATGAACACTAAAAGTATCTGAAGATCTCAGGAAATGATGTTGAAAATGAGATGAAAAAGAGGTGGAGATAGAAATCCTGACATCTTGACATTCTGAATACTCTACAAAAGGATATACCTTTACCTTTACCCTTCATCAGAAAATATTTTCAACGAGTCGGCCGTTCACACAAAATTACGACCATTTAGTGCGAACTCCTTTATAGACGTCTTGCCAAAAATTCGTACAATATGGAATACTACAGTTTCCGAAGGACTTCGTTGTGAAGGAAAACCCTCGGAAAAGCCCGTTTGAAGTTCTACAAAGTTGATTCGAGCAACTTTTTACTAAACATATTCAAACCGTAGTATTTTTTCCTTCCGTACTCTTCGTGATTTCAAAGAGTGTTTTAGTTTTGCACATGATAAACAACAACAAAAAGAGTAAAAATATATTAAAGCAATTATTTTAAGTGGCATTCTCGATATTTTGGAACTTCAATAACCATGATTCATTTAGGATAAAGGATGAAGGCTTTGATGCTGTCCAACAGCTGACTTCACCAACTATCGGGCGTGAATGGATTGATTGAATGAATGCATGTCTACCTCATGCGATGAATTGAGGTGCCCTATTAGCACATCAGGTCCATTTTTTTTTATCCACTAAGACAAGTTTGGTTATAAAACCAGAGGCGATGTGTGCCAGTGCTTTTTATTCACTGCCTATTCTTTTTTTTCGTGGCAAGGTATTATGTGAAACATAACCATGATAATGCTGAGATATTTGCAAAACTCCGGACCACTGGTGTTTGCTGTAGGGAACGAACGCGCTATTGCCCTTGTTGGGGTTTGCTGATAGCACTTATCGTTCACTAACTCGGCTGAGAGGCGGACGAAACGAAGGACTCAATTGGTGTGGTGGTGAATGCGATAGCATTTGGAAAGGTTAACAGCGCGTTCGCTCCCCACTGCAAACACCTGGTTTGGAGTTTCCACATGTCTCAGCATCATTATGGTTTTGTATCATTCAGAATGAGATCTGAACAGATGACAAATAAGCGGTGCAGTCCCATGAAGGTGCACTGACCAAAAAATCTCTAGCAAATAGTATTTTTTTTAGATTTGTCAAGGATACGGGGGATTAGTGTTATTGTCATGCCGCGCACGGCCGTGGTCGCCGTCCCTAGCCGTTGTAATCGTCATGAAACGCTCGACTGGTTAATGCCAGATGTTTTTGCAATCTCTTGAGTTCTACTTCGATCGCTCCCAACAACCCAAAGAACTTCTTCGCTATCTGTGGGAAAGGTCGGGGAGAACTAAATCGCCAAGATCGTGACTTTTATCGTGAAGACGCCCGGGCAATGTGAAATAGTCCTCCATATATACTCCGTGGACAGCGCAAACCCACTTTTTTGAGCCTACGATGGATTTGTTCTCCTTTGAAGAAGAGATAGTATGGTAATTCAAAAGTACCTCTTATTGTTTTCGTTTTTAAAAGTTTCGAAAGACTCACAAAATACAATTAGCCACGCCTTTATCTGTGTTGTAAAGTAAGGCCTGTTTACGCTTGAAATCAACAATAGATCGAGTTTCCGACACGACGTCGCAAAGCGGTAGAAACCAGACAGCGTTTCGCAGTAACTCGATACAGTTTTCTTAAGGCCAGATAAAAAACACACTATAGTTATATTTTAACTTCACTGACTATATCGGCTGATTTCAATACGTCTCGCTGACAGAGATGCTCTCCATTGAAAAAAATTACTACCATCAATTTAAATAGATGCTATGATTCCTCTTGTTGTAAAGTGAGGCTAAGCTCCTTATGAGAACTGGCTTATTTCAAAGGTAAGATAGACCCATGCGAAAATGTTCGCAACTGTATCTGATAAAGAAGTGGTGCCGTTCATCAAGAGCATGGTGCTTGTTCGACGCGGACACGGACTCACTGTGTTTAGCATACTTATCTTGTTGGAACATTTATAGTAGACCTGTCTGGGAATAAATAACTTCCTCCAGTGCAGATGGGAACGCTCTACCCAGGCTACTTCAGGATTTCAGGGAGAATTAGTTCTACCAGCATTCGTGATGAAAGCAAAATCCTCAAGGAGCAGCCGAACCCATGTGCGAAAAAATTCGACGACTTTTGTGGATGATAGATGCAAGGAATCCAATCGAAATCAAGAAGTACAGCGCTCCGAGCAATAGATGTGAGGAAGAGTTGGGTGAAAAAAGATGAAAATAGCAGAATATACGTCATATTTTGAAGACAAATCAAAATCTTTAACACATTCGTAGGTAAGCATCGGTGTCTAGAGCATTAGAGAACGACTACATTCTGGCCGCTCAAGTGTTCATTGAACACAACACGTATTGCCCGCTATCCCCTTTCTCAAAAGGATACCATGTAAAATTCTCAGTGACAATATCCTTTGAGCGCATTTGCTACAGAACTTGCTTAGTCGCCGCGCCACCCATGTACACACATCTGTGCAGCAGAAACACTTTGCTACCTTTTTCATTTGTAGTACTTGCTCCAGTTGAGGTTATCTTCTACCCTCCTCACTATCAACAGTCCATGCTACTTTATGAACAAACTCGTCCAAAATATTTTTTCATAAATTATTAATCGTAAAATATGGATTTCCTCGAACCATCCTTGGTACAATATTTATAGTGAGGCTGCCGTTTGAATACAAAGACTGTAGCAAAGAAACACTGCGTTGACAAAACAAGCTATCACAAATGAAGCGCATTGAAGTCAATGCACGAACATTACATGGATATTTGCACCGCATTAATCGCTTTTTAACGACCTCTCAGACCAGGAGTCTTCATCTTCAAATATTCTGCTAGTCTTAAGTTGAAACCTTTATGTTTTGTCACGTTGTATTAAGGTGTGAAAGAACGAGCTATGTTTATTCTTTTCAAATAATCTACGCTCGTTATCAAGACATTAATAATTCCCGTAATCTTAAAACCCATTTTCATAGTGATTAAAACGCTCTTCATCATTTTTCCAATGTGACGAAAACTCGGTGAATTCAAAAGTGGCCTGTTTTCGAACTTTCATCCGTCTCCTCAAGGACCAAAAAAAAACGAAGGCAAAGGAAAATTTTAAGAACGAAACAAAAAGGAGATATGGTGAAAAAGATGAAATACTTTACCAGTACGCGCTGATGGCTTACGATCGATTAGTCGGATCTCCTTGTATCGTCCACACTTCAGAAGACGATCAACGACGAAACGACCGACCAGTCCGCTTGCTCCCGTAACAGCCACTACCTCCATCACAAAAGACTAAATTTAAAATACGTCTTGATAAATTACTTATATGCTCAAGTGACATACAACGCATGAGATTGTCACGTACGTTAATACTTAGGGTTAGACGCTGGCGCTTCGTAAACTGCCGATGATTTTTCGATAACCGGAACAATTGAGGAGTTGAAAACGTGATTGGGCTACAGAACAATGTTGGTACTACATACTTAAGGGCAAGTATTTTTCTTCAAACCAGTTATTTCGTTTTTGAAGTTGCTTAGAAATAATATATCCGAAAGAAGTGAAAACAAAACTGAAATTCAAAAAAATCTTAAACGAAACCCTGGCAACTATATATACCAAATAGGCATTTGGATAGATTATCGTACACTAACTGACAGAAATCTAGTGGTTCAGTTGCTTTCATCTTCGAAATGCGAGCCAGAATGAAGAAAGGTCATAAAAGTACGATTTCTGGGCTTCACAAAATCAGGACTACAGTGGGTAGAATAAGAGATCTTTCTGACACTAACGAAAATCTGCTGACTTTAATGGTCCATATCTAAATGTGTTAAGGAAAATCCCATGACCAACACAACACAGGTTCTTTAGAATCGATGTTGGTTATTTTTGTGCGATTCATTTTCACAAATAGGCTTTCGAGTACACAAAACAGAGAGGGCCACAAACTGTAAAATTCTTCGCAAGACTTTTTTTTTCTCCTGATATAGATATACGCTTGAAGAAGTGTGTATTAAAAGGGATTGTGAAGAGTAGTCAAACGAAAATGAGAGAAAATTTATAGGTATAGGATTGATAGAGATGAAAATAAGAAATAATAAAAGGATAGGAAATAGTGGCGATGATAAGGAATGAACGAAAATAGGAAAAGAATCCAATTCATCCAGTTAAGATGTCACCTTTACAGTGTTGCTTAGTTAGTCTGCTTTCACTCTAATAACATTGTATTGGTGGCAAGGTGCCTAAGAACAGGCCTCGTCAAGAATTTGTACGGAACAACAACGAACAGGGTCATCAAATAGACAAAAAGGCGTCTGAACATTATCACGGTTCAGAAGCAAGATCGCCGTCATTGACGAACATGGGAAAAAATGTTTGCCAAAGTGCGCACGATGTTTTGAAGAGAATCTGGCTTTCATTGATGGACGAGAAACCGGAATCGAAACAGTGACACCTACGCCTTCGCATGTACTTCACAGTTCAATAGGTCCCAATGAACTTAAGGTCACAGATGATGGATACAATCATATGGCGCTCATAATTGGTACCGAACATTTCTGCGGTGCCAACGGAAGCACTGAGTCCACACAGGATAGAGTTCGCCGCTCTTTGATGGAGAATGGTACATGCCGTTACCAACAAACAACTCTATCCGGAGGGCATGTGACTAACGGCGATGCTCATCATGTGCTCAACAAATGTGCTACGCTAGTATTGCTTCATAGCAAGTGTGTGGTATTCCACTTCACAAGATTCCACTCGACTGGAAATATCCATAAACAAAGGATAAAAATAAAGGATAGAGCTCTCTGGGTTGATCAATCCCTGAGGAATGCGCCATGCATTCGACTTCATTAAGTATCGTTGGAGGTGATTGAATGCATATCTGGCCTTTACAATGACTCGCGATGGCCTATAATATGTGTCGATCCAGTGCTGCTATCCTCCAAGACAAGTCTGGTACCAATTTGCCGACTCTGGAAGGATGGAAGGGTGGACCATGGGCGCGGGGATCGATTCCACGTGTGTAGCAGTGGCGTCTCCAACCACTGCGCCATACAACAACCACTGCCCTTCAACAAATTTATATCCACCACAATGTCCATATAACCGCAAAATAACTACTGATGACATCCAATTTGAACCACTTCAGTCCTAAGGAAAGCCAAGGTATCTAAACGCTAATCACTGAGATTTTAGCTTATCAATGCGTCAAGATGTTGAGTATTTATACCGATGTTAAATCACAGTCAGTTAAAAAAAAAACCCTCCATTCAGCTCAACTAATGGGAGACTTGTCACGGATACAGTTGTAAAGATGTTTAAAAAATACGAAAAATTATGCTCTGTTTGTCTTCAGTACAGGCCTAGCTTGTTAGCGGTTAAAACTCTTTTCGTCGAGAATACTGTGGAACTGAAGTCGACTGACGTCGTATTTGTGCTCCAATAAACTTTACGTTGTAGAGAAATTGGAACGAACCAAATGTCCTCCTTGTGGGGAATACTGGCGTAAAATTCGTCAGAGCATTGAAATATCAAGGAAAATCTTTGTGGCCGAGGTAAAACCAGGAATACTGTGATTGTCATGGTGCTACTGATTCTGGTACTACTGATTACTACTGACCGAACCAACAACAAATAGTAGATCGCTTAAAAACAAGAATACAAAATTTGTGTACAATAAAGTAGATTTGGTTTACTAGTGGCGTTTTTTATCAACATATTTTATTCTAACACAAGCGGACAAATCAACAAATTGGCAGCCTCATTATCCATTTGAGACTATACATTTCAGAGACTTCACAAGAATTGGTGTCAAAAGACAAGAACAAGAAAAACTGAACGGATATGTAGTGTCTCAACATCGCAAAGAATAGCATTGACGGGACAGTTTCAGATTAAAAATTTTTCATTTAATTTTTATTGAAGGCCATGAGTTATGAGAACAACGAAGCCGACGAAGACAATGGAGTAGTGATCCGGAACGCATCCAAGTCGAGAAAATCACGGATGCGGACGTAGTGCGATAGAAATCTGCACTACGAATACGCGGAAGTGAATGGAGATGGTGTGGGAGATTGGAATCGAGATGCACGGAGTGGGGAATGGGCGGAGTTAGGACGACTACAGCTCGAACAGCGAACACTCATTCTCCCGAGAGCATTCGTCCGTTACCACTGACTGGTTCTCTCGCCTCTTCCACAAACATCGACGCCTAATGGGTAATTATTCCGCTTAGAACACAACCAACAAGGTCAGGTCACGATATCGTTCGGCTAAGTTCTAACGAAAGCACCCCAAAAAGGTCAACACCACTCGTTGGTATCCATGACTTTTGCACATGTCTGAGACAAGTTCGCATGAATAGTGACAATTCGAAATTTTGTAGGAATTCTTGTTAGGAATTACTTTGACTTCAACTATTCATGTTTGAGCCATTCAGTGCACATAGAAGAATGTGCCTCAATTTGACCTTTTCAAGCCCCGAAGGCGAAACCGGCGAAAGCTCAGCCGGTGTTGTACTGAATCTATATTGTTGTTAACAACCTGATGTCTGCTTATTACGAAAACTGAACTATTTGATCAGTGCCGACATTAGCTGAAAGTCGGTCTTGAGAAAGCTAAAAAGGATAAGGCTCTCAGCGCTGATCTATGCCCAAGAGATGCACCACGCATTCGACTTCATTACGCACCGTTAGAGGTGATTTGAATGCATATCTGGCCTATACAATGACTGGCGGTGGCCCACCGATTGTCGAGTCGGGGCTTCAATGGTCTTAGACAAGTCTAGCACCAAACTTCCCACTCTGGATGCTTGGAAAGCTTGCTAAGCTTGTAGTTCGAACCAATTTCTTGTGAACTGCAGTACGCCTCTAACCACTATGCTACGAGCGCCATAGGAAAGAGCAGAACCCACTGCTACTAGTGGCACACAATCAAGGCATTAATGTACTTCATACACTAGCAGCCGAGCCGGTTCATTGACACCTGTTGATAGTTCTTCGGCAAATGGACTAGAATTTAACTTAATAACATTACAAAACCTTAGGTGAACTCTCTCTCTCCACTTTTCTCGAGACATTACTTTCCTAGAAAATTTCATAGGTAATGAAGCACAGAAGTAATGCCATTTTCTGCACGAATGTAGTGGACAATCAACTGCCACCGATGCACTCGTCGTTTACTGTTATGAGTCCTAGTTTTTGAAGTGCGTTGCTGTTTGCTAGGAGTCTAAACACCAGCGGTAATGTTCAGCCGATCCTTGATAGGACAACTGAAGTTTCTCCACGACAGCAAAAATGTACGCTCTAAAAAAAGTCATTCTCTCGTAACACTCGAATATGGGGTCCAAGACGCGATATGCATCTCTACAGATTCTTAATAATAATAATAATAATAATAATAATAAACCGATTATCTCTATGACCATTTCATAGTGACCACTACTTGATATAACAGTATCGACAACAAATAATGATTGGGAGCAACCATTTCTCCCAGAAGAGCCAAAAAACAAGTTCTGTTTTTAAGGTCGTATGTCCAAAGTTCAAAGCAACCAAATTTCGTTTACTTGATCATCAGAATATTAATATGCCCTTGACAATGTGAAGGAAATTACTTGTAGACAATTTTATTCAGTAGAGTTTTATATACATACATAAACACCAAAGCGGCACTCGCGTAAATAGCGAGGACAGAATGAATGATGTTCATTTCTGAACTGATAAAACGTTTCACATAAAATTTCACCGAGAACTTCAATCCAATATTTCAACCTACCATACACGGATTCCTTAAGTGGGCACACCCAACGAGAAATCCTGAAATTGATAACACTTAAAAAGCGAACGCAATGATCCGATAGAACTGTACGTGAACAAAAAATAGTGCTCTATCTTCCTTATATACAGCAGTGGAAATTTCTCATTAAAACTTAAAGGTTTCCTAGAACAACAATGTAACTTTAGTTTAATTAAAAAGTGATTTTGGTTTGGTAAGGTTATAGATGCCTAACTTACGTTACAAACTTGGCACATGCCTAAACATTTGTGAATTATCGCTTTATTTCGAAAGTATTCTAAACCACTATGCGCTCCTTAAAGCTTTGTGAGACACCTGAGATTTGAGAAACACAAAATTTTAACGAAATCTAGTATAGGTTACATATTGGGTTAACAGCAAAAGATAACTATAACTGTACTTTCACAGTTCATAAGGCTGCGCTACGCTACCTATTCCTGTTCTTGTTCCTTACACTTTTCTTCAGCTATTTTATGTAGCAAATTTTACTCTTCTCCCTCACTACACAATGAACACTTGTCATCTGCATGCGAACCCTCATGTTTTCTTGTCCATTTCGCTCGTTTACCATAGATCTCTTGTCTGAAGGCAACTCATCCAGCAGACGTCGCGCAAATACTCCAAACCGCTCATTCGGTATTCTCTTCGCCTTCAGTTCGACCGCTTGTCCTAGTAATCTCAGTAATTGTACTCGTGAAAACGGATCAAAATCCACTGTCTTTCAAGAATTATATGGAATTAACGGTGCTCATAACACGTCACACTGACAACCAAGATTTCTCTACACAAACAAAAGTAATCAAAGAATAAAAGAGCGAACTCGTCACATCCGTAGTTTCGGATAAATGAACCAATCCGGGAACGCGAGTAATCAGCATGCTAAGGACGTCTACTGTTGTTAATTCTTCATCTTTTGTATGTTTTCTGAAAATTGACCCTCAGTAATAACCACAGGGGCCATCTAGAAAGCTCAAAGATTATGCGCTGTCAAAAGCTGATTGTTGAGGTCGAAATTCAAGAACAGAGTTGTTCAATTTTTGGTACAATAGGAAGTACCCCATACGTGGAAACAAATTCAGGAAACATACGACTCGCAATACACATCTGTACATTTTTTCCCACTCAATTCATTTGGGCAAGGTGTAGTGATGGAGCTCATATCACAGGGTATACCAACGAAACGCCTCAGACGTTGAGGAAAATTGTCGGACCTAAACTGACATGCCATCAAACAATATAGTATGCAACATAAAACTCAGACAACTATAAATACTTTATAAAAAAAACTTAATAATACCTGTACAATGGTTGCAGTTCAGCAACGAGATCACCTTCGTCAATAGTTGTAGCTGTTTGAGTGAACTGGTCATGTAGTTCCTCAGTGTTACATAATGTCTCTCCGTTCACCATGTCTACACCAAATACTGGACCCTTTCAAAAATATGTATGCTTCTCTGAGATTTGGTATACCTTGACTAGAACTGCTTGTTGGAGTGTCACTTGTTTTCATTTTGGCGAGAAGCTTTAACCGCATCGTTTGCTCCTCATTCCATGCTTCACTTCTGTCAAACGAAGATCCTATTCCAGGCAAACATTCTGTCGAAAATGACCGCGACATGGTGACAGCCGATTGTGCATCATGCTGCTGACCTTGTTCATCACTTGGTATTATTTTCGTCGCATCACCATGGAAGTCCCTAATTTAATTATCTATTCCAACCACTCTGAAGGAGGTTGAAATTTCTTTTTAGAATAAAACACCAGAGTTCAAAGCAAACAGTAACTAACAATTTGTGAAATGGATTGCATCAACTACACAACATTCTAAATACAGCGCAAATACAAAACCTTGAGATCGACTTTTTTTTAAAAATAAGAACCATACAGCAAAAGTTACCATTCGTTAGAAAGAAGCTGATCAAGTTTTCGCTCTTCACATCGTTCCACCTCTCTTCTGATTACGTTTCTGCGTTGCATTAAAATACGACATTGAGTTCGCCTAGCGTCAATGTCAGCTTCTAACTCATTGAGAGCACTCTGCAAACAAAATGATTAAATAAAACTTTGTAACGCTTACAAAACAAAATCAAACATAGAACACAACCTTTAATTCTGTTCTCCGACGCAACGACGAATCAAGATAGCTCATCCTTTCCGATATTTCCATGTTCAATCCACTCAGCTGTGAGCGCTTCTCTCTGAATCATGCTTATACTCAATCACCATCATCACTGCAAAGCAGTCACTAAATATACCTGAGAAGTGCTTCCAGCTCTGACAAACTACACGGCTGTGGACTGGTAAAAAAGGAAATATCTTCACCCTCTAAAGAACCATCCATCTGGAAACAGAAACTATTCGACAAAAAGAAAGAGTTTTAAAAATTAATAATTCCAACACGACCTTTTTCACTTTGCGTAGCGTGTCAGAGAAATCGCACGATTCTACGCTGCATCTTCTGTAACATTATTACTCAAATAGTGTGTATTTTAAAAGAGAAGTGTTTTACAGCAACTATAATTTGCAGCTCATGGAGGTATACTTGCGCGAATTTAATCACTTCTACAACATGAGGCCAAAACGGCAACCTAATATTGTAACAGAAGTGCTGCTTTAGTAAAAAGCAGATTATGTACATCACAGACTCGGTTGAAAAAAAAATCTCAACTCTACAAGGATCCAAATGTCATTAAAACTGCATGTGCATCCAAAGAGATCTTATAGAATTGTTGTAATTTATAGTGCTTAAACAATCAAAACGCATATTTAGCCCAAAGGAATTCTCGAAAAGGGAAAAAGGAAAGATAATAAAGGATAAACCTCGCGGCGTTGAACAATCCCTGAGGGATGCGGCATGCATTCGACTTCATTAAGAATCGTTTAGAGGTGACTGAATGCACATCTCGCCCTTACAATGAATCGCGATGGCCTAGCGCTGTGTCGAGACAATGCTGTTATCCTTCCAGACAAGTATGGTACAAATTTGCCGAGCTCATAGGGATGGAGATCATGGAGGGCCAGGAAAGCGGAAATTGATCCCATATGTACTGCAGGGCGCCTACGACCAGTACACCACCCGCTCCCAAGAAAGGAATAATTTTGTAATTTGCAGCGTTTAAATATTCAAAATGTATACTTGTGTTCGCAATCATTAATAACGAAGACACTCTTTCCGTTCAGATAAAGCTTAACTTTAAAGTTGGATTTAAAATACTGAGCAGTGCTTCCAAATGAACAGCATGGTGATCAAAAAACTACCGGTACAAAAAGTATCACTATGCTTGAAGAAAGTTGAACTAACTTTGTATTAACAGGTGCATTTGAGCGAGCGTCACTACTTTCCATGAATTGTTCGTTATCGTCCGGACTATCCGTCTGTGTTGTCACACTTTTCAAATCAATATTTCCGCTCTAAAGCATTCATATTGTTAGTTGCCATTAATCAATGACGACTACGTTCCATGAAACAAAAAAAAAAATGAAAAAAAACTAGTCCTTGCTTCATTACGAGACGCAGAATTGTTTGCAGCCGATGTTATACGACTCGTACTAATGTCGCAAAGTGAGGCATTCGAACTCTGCTCACGGCTTTCTGCCTTCCGCATTCGGTTAAGAATAACCTCAATAACTTTCTATAGATAACACAGCAAAACATCGAGTGTAATAAAGTGCCCAACAATATGAATTATTTCGCTAACACATCTTTCTTAATCACCACTGTGTACAATTCGCAAAACTATGGCTCTTTAAATAGAATAGAAGCTCTATGCTCTGATCAAACTCTAAGACATGCGCCATGCGATTCGACTTCAGTAAACATCGTTGGAGGTACCTGAATCCTTATCTGGCCTTTACAATGACTCGCGGTGGCCGCCTGCCAGATGTATTGGGTCAGAGCTGTTATCCTCTCAGACAAGTCTGACACCAATTTGTCGACCCCAGGGGGATGGAAGGCTTTGTGAGCGACGAGTGTGGGGATCGATCCCATGTGTGTGTTGCAGTGTGCTTCCGAGCATTACGCCACATGCGCCACTATGGTTCTTTACACCTTCAAATCCAAGCAATAAAATGGAACAACTCCGCAACGAAAAGACATGGATAATACTTTCGCGAACATAGTGCCCAATTCGAATAGACTAGACTAGCACATACCCACAGAGCAATAAATAAAATCAAGCAATAGCAAGATAATTCTAAAAAAAAACTCTCCGTCGTGCTAGCTCAGCCTAACAAACAATTCGAGTTATGCTGAAGTTAAGTGAAAGCCGGTTTTTAGAAATATCGCTGCGCTATGCGTCGCCGAACAACCGAACGCCCAATTCTGCAGAATGCAATGACAGCATGAAAACAAATTAGGATATCACAATGAATGGCAGTCGAACAATAAATGTCCACGAATAAAAGGGAACCGTCGAGTGAGGATCATTCATTCAAGCGGTGTTCCACTCTATCAAACCTAAGTACGACAATGAAGAGCCAAGTCGAGAAGATGAACGGTTGTGCAGTTCCATCAGCTCGAATCAAACCGGGTTTGACGAAGGTCATTGCGCCGAAACATTAGTCGAATAAAACTTTCTACCAAGTTCAAGTTAGCCTACAACTCTAGGAAATAGCAGGCGGATAATCTTACCTGATTAAGAAGCATCTCTCGCAACTGCGTCTCATCCGACTCCGAAAAAATTCGATGTCGCGTTAAAGTTAAAGCTGAAAGAAGCGCCGGCAAATGCACTCATAAACTCAATTACACAACGGAAAATTATTTCCTTCAAAGAACAAATGCATATTTATAAAGATATATATATATATACATGTATGTATATATATGCACATATAGTGAACAATTATTTTGCATGACCCGTCACAACAAGCACTGTGTGGATCCAAGCGTTTCTTGCACACGATTCGTTTTCCTCGCATCTATAGTCCACGCATATCCTTGAACCTTTCGTGCGCAGTTGCTTCCGCTTGAGGATTTCGTCTTCTTCATGAATGACATAGATGCTGGTAGAGTCGACTCTCTTTGCAATCATGGAGATAAATGAGGTGGCGCGTTCTTACGTAGATTAGAGGAGAGCGTTTGAGAAAGGCAGAACTACCACCTTTGCTTACCGGTCGGCGGCATCGGTATACACTACGTTACCCCTCCCCATGTACATATAATATTCAGTATGTACTATGTAAAACTCTAAATGTACAATATGTGCACGTAAATGTGTACGGATATATACGTACATATACACGTGTATATATACATGCCTGTGTACATATATACATACATATAAACACATATACATATATATTTTTATATATATGCATATTAAGCAACACAACAACTCCATGTAGTGATAGAAGTGGCAAATAACCTTCACTTTCCTCGACGCCCACAACCGAACTGTTCCCAGAATGGGAAGATTCCACATCCATTCCTACACTGTCATAGTTATCAGGATTTTCAGCAAGAAGTGGAGGAGGTGGTGGATGGGCAACTAGATGTTGACTAGTTTTCGAATCGAGTCGTTTTTCCTCGGTAAAGATATCCTTTGTCTTCGTAGTTGCTGAAAGTTGAGCGACCCGCCCACCTCCTTCTCTCACTTCCACTCTGATCGAAGAAGGATGGTAGTTCTCCACAACATCCGCGGACTTCTAAATCACAAATCTGAGAATAGTTAAAAATTGAAGATCAGAAGCGTCGCATGTCACCATAACCCACCAATCTCATGCGCTACCTCCACTAAACGGAATAATCCTGATGTTTCTAATATCACAAAAAATGTTGTATAAAAATGATAACCTTCACTTCCAAAGATATAAAAGATATTACCACTCTTAAATCTCTTATATAAGCTAGGCAAAACATTGTAGGCACTGATAAGGAGCATACCGTATATTTGCAGATAATTTTCTACCCACCGAAAGAACAGGAGGAGCCGGTGGTGGAGGAAGCACTAATAAGTCTTCCATGCAAGGCAGTGTCTGAACAGAGATGGATATAACCACAATCAAAAATGGTCGCAACTAAGTCCAAATATATCACCGTGGCTGAATGGTACGGAGTTTGCAGCTGAGGAAAAAGGCGAGCATCACCTTTCGCGGCATCGGAAGTTGAACTCCGACGATTTAACCACGAAGATCCCCAACGAGGAGCACTGCAATCACAAGTTATAAAATCGAAGACTATTAATTTCGAATCTAGTTATAGATCTATAGAAGAACCAATCTATTTATAATGCGGACATTCCTAAGCACGCTCACCAGTACTATATCATAACAAACAACCAAATACTTGTATACATGGGCAGCCCGTCCTCGCTAGTTGTGCGAGCCCTAGCATAATCTCCATTTTTCAGGGTTCTGCTGTTTTAGCTATTGTTTCCTTGAAGTCCCGAGGTCAGCCTATCCAAAGTCTTCCCCAGGTCATCACCACCACAGGCAGTCACAGTTTTTGTGGTTCAGAGGGAAATTTGCCACCATGCGACAAGTGATACCAGGACGGTGGTGGACCCAGGTATTCGTTTACTCTTAGCTACCCTTCCTGATGGAAAAGCCGGACTCTTTCTCAAGTTGGGAGACCCTGTCGGGACAATGAACCTTCCAGATGTACATCGCAGCTCGACACCCAGGAACACCTCCCTGCCACGATGAGGAGGTAAACCGCTGGGAGGAACAACCATACATAACCGGATTAACAAAAACGCTAAACAACTTGATGCGCACACTAAACGAAAATTAAATTAACGCAACCTGGCTAAATCCCGGGAAGGAACAACGTTTTCAACCGCACAGCTCCTTTCGCAGACATTTTTGCTAGACGAAATTACGTCTTCATGTTCTTCTGAAATGAAGTTATTGTCAAAACTTAACGTGAACCGGAGTACTAAACACCAATTTTGTACGAACCACTAGTCGTGTTGACAGTAACAGAAATATGCGCGCCTGAATCGACAACTCTTTTGATGAGACGATTATCCGAACCACCAAGTGATGTAGAAGCTTCGACCACACGCTCTAATGGTGAACTTTTACCATTTTGGTTCAATGTTGTCACCAAAATGTCCGAACTGTTCTGACCTGCATTGACCATCGAACTGCTCATGTAATAATGTTAGGAAAATATAAAGGACTAGAAGCGAAAAAGCAAAAGAGCTCACATACCACTTGGAGAAACAGGCAGAGTAATGGACAACTCAGGGACTTGTTTATGAGGTAATACTTCGTCTTTTCCCTTTGAAGCATCACGACTAGTGATTCCTAACCGATGAGTACTTGAATATCTACTCGAAGTTGACACGCGATATTTCCGCTCATGACTTCTCAATTGTGAGGCTAAAATTTGTCAACTTTGAAAGACTCAAACGATTTGCGAAACATTATCCAGTATGATGTTCCTTAGCTATAAATAAAAACAACATTCTGCCACCTGGTCTTCGAGTCCGAAATGATCTCTCAGATTTCACTTCGTAAAGATAGCCGCGTCTGGTGGAATAGTGTCTAGTGGTTTCAGTTGTCCTAGTTGAACTCCTAACATCGGATCTTCTTCTGTCCCTCCGGCCATCGTTTCTTTCCAGTCGTTCCAATTTCCGTGCTGCTGAAGTTACTAATCTTTTACGAATTTATAGAGTCTAGACGACCTCAAAAAGATCCCTAAAGCGAAATTTAGTCCGGGCGCTACAACGTTCTACAACACTTTGCTCGTGTTTAAGTCTGTCGCACCTGTAAATTTTTAGGGTTTAAATTTTAACACATTCACGACAATGTACAACGGGACTGCATTGACTCCAAAGTATTCGCTTTCTGTTGCCTCATTTTACCAAATTAAGTTCTTCTGTAGTACATTTCCGCGCAATTAGGGTAAATATTTAGATTTTAACGCCGACTTCTTAGAAAACTTAACTATAACTAGGTCGAAAATTTAAGGAATACTTTACATAGAAAGTATGAACCAACAGAACAGATCTTCTACAAGTCTACGAAATTCTTCATCTCTTAACTACTTCACTGCTCGTGAATAAATTACGTAGATATTGCAGTTGTGTGCGTCGATAAAACTTTATTTCCTCGAGCTATTTAGCATTGTAGTAACTGAGCCACAAACACAAATATTGTTCCACAACCTACTTACCACAACAATTTTACAACCAGAGAAAAAATCGAGGTCCGAACTAAGTCTGAGCCTACCAGGATACTTCTTGGCCACAACCGCATACCGAAAACCATGGAACCAACCAAACAAAAGAATTCACAAGAATTGAACCCACAGTGTTTGCTGCTTTTTCTCGGAATAAACGAAGAATCCGGGGTTACTTTGACGGAAACATCTCGACTAGAATACACGTCTAAAATATGACCTCCATTTGAAAGAACGAGAATGAGGTGATTGAATAATTGGAAGGAGTACCTTCGTCGCTCACTTCACCATCTTCTCTCTCTTTATTAACTGAAACTTTATTCTGCAGTGACTCAAGCAAGTTCATTCGCATGATGAGAGTCTCGGGATCATTATCCGCAAGCTTAACAAGAAAAACAGAATTGATACATTTTTCTTAAATGGCGACATTCTACAATAAGAAGCACCGCCGTTCCTTTTCTTAGGAAAAAAACACTTTACGGCTTAATTTCTGCAGCGATGAGCGCCTCACTTTGCCTACTGCATGCGTAGTTTTCCAAGCACTAGGACAATTTAACCTTAATCGAAAGCTAGAGAACAAACATACATCTAAACACGTTCCACCTCCGCCTTCACTACGTTTTCCTAAAAACACTGAGGTTGAACAATCCGCTGATTCCATCATCTGAAAATTAAACTCACTAAGTATGCTCTAAAATGGGAAAAAAGGTACAACCAATATAAAGTGCAAAGGATTTCGATGCTGATCCACATGGATCGGTTAAGCAATTCCCCAACTACAGGTACTATCTTTGAAAGCCTAAAGATCGTACTCTGTATTCAGGATGAAAATTCATGAACGGGATAGTCTCAAACGCTAAGGAGCAACCTTGCCCTCTTTTTATATCGGTGACAATAAAACGGGTGCACGTAGTGCAGTGGTCGAAGGCGCCTTGCAGTACACATGGGGTCTATCCCCGCGCCCCAAGCTCACTAAACCCCCCATCTCTCCAGGGACAGAAAACTGACACCACATTTGTCTGGGAGGATAGAAGCACTGGCTCGATACATCGGTAGGTCAACCACGAGTCATTGTAAAGACCAGATATGCGTTCAATCACCTCCAACGATGCTTTATGAGGCCAAATGTATGGAGCATCCCTCAGGGATGGATCAGCGCCAAGACCTTTGTCCCTGATTTTATCTAACACTGTGAATCTATGAGACGGAGAAACTGTTTCTTTTAATACGCTTGCCACTTAGGCTGGAACGCAAAAAAAAGAAAGCGATGGAAGTCCGCGACGGAAAATGATGAAATAACATACATTTGTCTCGGCAATGATCCTATCTATCTCCGCGTCCGCTCTATCCGAGTCGCTCAATGTGTCCAACGCTCGAAATTCCACATCGGTGCAATTGCTATGATGGCACTCTTCGTATTCCGTTTTCCTAGGAAAAGCTCTTCTTTGCTAGCTAAAATTAAATATTAATGGGATTAGGAAGGAAGCTAAAACCTACTGATTCAGATGACCCATGATATGCGACCTAATGCCAGTTCCTGACAGTCCCCAACAAACTAATGGGGCTAGTAGTTCCTACAAAGAAAATGGTAGTTACTTGCACTTTAGAAAGCATCCATCTCTTAATTTCTAATCAGGAAACTCAGATTCTTAAATCCGATTTGAATGATCGAACTAAAGCCAATAGCAGGACTGTTTGGGAGAAACCATCATCACTTGTAACGCTGCCATTAAAAAGGACTATTAAATTGCCACTACCAATTGATATAGAATCGATCAACTTTCTTCATGATAAAAGGAAATCGCCTCAAGGACAAACACCACTATGTTATAAGCTGAAGGAAGAGAGAAAATGGACGTCGACAAAGACAGCTGGGGAAACCTTTACACTATCGTTCCTATCGATTGAAAGCACGCTCCACAGCTCAGCAAAAGAGCAAAGTTTTCGAATAGAGCGCGTTAAACGATTTCTGTCCTTTGTCAACTATTTCCAGTTGCTTAAGTTAAGAACATGCTTACATCGTGTGGATCATCGCTATAAGGAAAACAGTCGATCTATCTAGCATTTCTAAAGCAACTCGGTAGGATATTGGCAACATCGGAAACTATGGAGCCGGATGTCCAGCCATATTATTATTATTATTATTATTATTATTATTATTATTATTATTATTAAAAATATGCCTAGTAGAACGCTAAGGGAATTCAGACGTCCCAAAAACCTGGATTTGTTACGACTTTCAGCTGTACACAAAAAAAGTAGACGATACCGTCGTACTATACACCACGATCTGAAAGCTGTTTCAACAACTCGGCGAAGAGGAAGGGGTGCTTAACCAATGCCTAAGCGGTCACGAGGTCCCTTGTGAATGCATCAACCCCATAACCGCAGTAATCCCCAATAATATGCTCATCAACCCTCGACAAGGTGCCAAGACTTACCTGAAGATTAGCACCACTGTTCTCGTAAATGCTTTTCGTGAATTAGAATGAGACAACGGAACGTGGAACGCTTTTTTCCGGCACACGACGTTTTGTGATTTTGGTATCGTAGGGACGAGTTAGTGGACTGTTCGCCCGTTCCTTCCACGTAGTATTTTTGCTCTAGTCGGGTCAACATCGCTCTTGCTTAACTGAATCTCATAGTTTGATAGCTAAAGCTCTTCATATCAAGCCAGTACAAATCACGATTGGTGCAGGGCAAGTTACATAAGTGAAGAGGGTTATCAAGGGAAGACGTTGTCAGGAAACAGATGACGACCCTAGCTGTTTGATAGTGAGGTGATGTGAGCACGTTGCTTAAGATGGGATATAAAATTCTTTTGACTCTTATACGATTCTGAAAAAAATACCGAAGAGGACGAGGAGGAAGAAAAAACAACGGCGCATTGCAAGAAAAAAAAACACAGATTCCCATTGGTTTCCCAGAATGGACGACTCCAGTGCTGTACGACTAGTGCTTATTTTGCGGAAGTGTGTCTGAAGAGAAAGAGGTGCATGGGATAAGAAAGTGTGACTGGTGTCGGGTATGTAGGGCTCCATCCCCTTCTACCGTGACATGTAAGCCGTTTGTGCTTGCCGTTCCCATGTACAGTCCGTTCTCATTCACGGGATGAGTATTCCCATAATAGGGCGAGACGCACATGCACTAGGTACTGCACGAATAACAAAGGGAATTGGTTTTTGTATGGACAGATAGAGAATAGTCGCTATATATATATATACTATTCATTGCGATGAACACTGGCAAAGTGGAATGAATGCCGGCCGACTATGGGTACTTGTTTATCGACAAGACCGACGGTTATCGCAGTCTGATGGAGCGCGACGGTGGTGACTGCTAGGCTGATAGAGCTAGAATCCCGCACTCAGATCTGAGTAGAAGGACACAAGCAACACATTGAGTATGTAGGAGTGTCAAAATAGGGAGAGGATGGAAGACTTCCAGCTTGATCACTCTTCAATCGGATCATTATTCTTGCTTATACAAACATTTCGAGGATCGCTGCATTATGTCATCACGGGAGGAGTGTGACTAGCATCATCAAGCATCATCGCTGTATAGAGAGATCGACAACAGTTGTTTACGCTTACTGAAGGAGTACGTTGAAAGTTTTGATATCTACTTTATCTACTAACATTGCATTCTGGAAGGTAACGTATGAACAACCGAGCCAGTGCTTCTATGATGACTGGCGAAAGGTTCCTCAGGTGTTGAGATCTTATCCTGCCCGGACTTGATGCTCCTGAATTTTTTTACCGACAAAATGGCATGTCGGATTTCGGAAGGGAGAACCGGTGGTACAACATATCCATCCTCTTTTATTTGTATATGTTTATATATGACAGAAGGTTGACGTGGCTATCGAAGAGATCTGAGTAGTATTCGTGAATGGTTTTCTCCATTGCCTTTCTGGACGCTGTAACTGTTCCCTCTGGGCGTCGAAGTCATCTTGGATTGCTAATTGGCGAAGCATCAATGGGTTTTACGAAGCTTTTCTCATTCTCTACAGCTTCAACAATAACTACTGCTGCTCTCTTTAAAATCTTCTTTGATGGCCCGTCTGCATTGTTTTGCAAAATCGGATGTGATTTGGCGGTCGCTCGTACGATTCCATACTGAAATATCACCTCAAGTGTTTCTGGAGACAGATGTCGCTTAGAGGATTTCGATCTTTCAGCTCTCATTGCGCTAACATGAAGATGTTCAAAGAGCTGATAGAATTCCTCGTCGATGTTGTCAATATCGGCATCTTCCTAAGAACCCACTAACCAGATGAATGAATCCCATTTCATGATGGTTTTGGGAGTTCTTTTTTTCAGTTTAGCAGCTTTTTTCTTTTTTTGTGCCAAGGGAATCTTGTGCGAAGGAGGTCTGATACCGCGCAGAATTTTGGGCCAAGAGCGACATGATTAGACAAAACATTCAATTTCCTATGATGGACTTTATTTCACTGAGGTACTCTTCACTGGGAGATTCACAGGTCCAGCGTTGAGAGTGGGACTTCCAGAAGTGGGATTTACTATGAATGGTCTTGGTCGTCGTGGAAAACTCAGACAGCCGCTCATCCTGTTTGTTCCATTCTAATCCGTGGGTCCCAATGTGAGGTTCTTTACCAAACACAACGTTGAAATCTCTAATTATGACCTTGAGGAACGCATGGTCTTTTCTGTAGAACTTCTCCAAGTACATATAAAACGATTCTACTTTATCTTCGTCATAGCTTGATGTCGTTGCTTAGACGATGAGGATTGCCAGAGCAGGTATTGATCCACATCTCTACATCTTTAATCGTAAGCGTTCGGGTTGTTAATTGTTCGAAAGAGTCGACGTCTATGTCCATGGACGAAATGGTGTTGATAAGGACGCCTGCACCCCTGACTGCTCTATTATCGCATTTTCCGAGAAACAGTTCTTGTCCAGAGTCATAGACGGGGTTGAATTGGTGACGTCTTCTCGTTTCAACCAGTCAAATGACGTCGTACCTTATCCTTTCTATCTGCATGATAAAGTCCTGTATCGAGTACTCAGATGCAAGTGAGCGCCCATTGTAGATACAGATCGCCACGTCAGCCCTTCGAGATTTAAGCGGTGTAGAATGGTACTCAGATTTTATTAGTCTTTCCGTACGTGCTCTAGTCAACGCTTTCGTATAGTTTGGCTGGCTTAGCGTTTGATACCCACGCGCGGCTTTCCGAGCTCAAAATGTGGGGTTTGGGTAGCTCTCGAATCTCTCACAAAGTAGACGATAAACTTGTCTGTTAGAGGAGAATCCTTACTACGTCCTTTGTAGTTCCCAGTCACTTGATCCACCTGCGTCTCAAGTACAATGTCGCTTTTGCTCCGCGATTAATACCCTACCCGCCACTTTAGGATGCGCGACATTGCTTCTCGACTAACCGTTAAGAGATCTCTATGAGAAAGATCCGTGGAACTGTTTAAGCATGTAAAAACTTGATTTCGGGAAAATGGTGCGACTGTCGGTGATTAAAGTGAATTGGACTGGTAGGGAATAGTGTACTGTGCTCGGTGCTGCCACACGTCAGTTGCTGTTGTGTGTCCACAGTTCCAAACGTTAAATTCAAACAACTACGCTTCTATAAATAATGGAGGTGGTTAGAGATGTCGTGTAATAATACACGAGTGGTCGATGGTTCCACTCTGCCTGAGGACGGGCACTCCTCCCATCCCTCTGTGATGGGCAACTTGGTACTACATTGGTAGCACATTGGTAAGAGCTTCCGATTCACATAGCCCCACGATTACTCGTGGTGAAGACTATATAAGAATAATAAAGACATGGCAGCGCTCTACAAGAGTTATATCTAGATTCAACTCGACGACCATTTAATCAAATTTATGGAAAAGAAAAATCTTCTAACTGGCAAGTAAATCGAAACACTGTAGGTAATGTCACGAAGAAAATATTCTATATCTATCTAAACAAATTGCAGTTTACCGTTCTCGCCACACCTATGTAACACTATTACCACGCGGGTCTTTCTTGATCTAGTCACAAAGCAATATCTCAAACTTGGGTAATTAAAATGTTCGTAACAATAATAATATAAGAACAACGATACACTAACACCGAAACAACAGAATCGGCAATACGGTGACGGGGTCACAAAGTGAGGACAAGCCTGATTCGTAAGGAGAAGATTCGATGTAAGACAGTACCTCCGCCACAGGCTGTTGAATCAGTGTCATGTGCATTTGTGACGTAGAACACATCAGTAGTTGTCAGCACATGAGAAGACTCATGTGAGGCCATAAAACCTGATTTATAATGTCAATGCGATAGTGATACACACCATATGTAAGCTCATGGTAACATTACTAACAAAGGTGTGATAACGCATGTTCTCGTAATAAAGAGTACATGTAAGCTTGTGATAACACTAACTTATGATGGTGGCACAATGGGATTGATGCATTCAGAGGCACATAACAGTAGAAGAGGTTAATGAACAATAGTAACCACGGGTAATACGAGATAACTGGTTAGATCATCTATTACGTTGCAACATACGAAAAACCCGATTTCAGTTGTAATAACAATAACTTTTTTCGCATTAATTTTCATTAATCGAAATAAGCATCATTAGAATCACACATTTTTCCCGACATGAAACATGTTTAAGTCTCTGGAACTCCGGAAGCGATGAATTCGTTGGAGGCATTTTTTGCGTCATTGTGGTTGGTGAAGAATTTCTCGCGCAGGCAGTTCTTAAGGTGCTTGAAGAAGTGATAGTAGGTAGGCGAGAAGTCTGGTAAATACAGCGGATGAGGCACAGCTTCGTAGCCCAATTTGTTCCACTTCTGCAGCGTTGGTTCCGTGACCTAAGGCCGGTCGCTGTGAAGAAAAATTGGCCATTTTCTGTTGACTAACGTCGGCCCTTATTATTGGATTTTACGACGTATTTCGTCAATTTGTTAGCAACACTTCTCTGTTGTTTCACATGGATTCAAAAAGCTGTGGTGAATCAGCTCGGCTACACAGTCACCATAACTTCTTTTGGTGCAATTTCAGCTTTATGAAGTGTTGTGGAGTTCGATCGCAATCAAACCATTGAGCTGAACGTCGCCGGTTGTCGTACAGAATGCAATTCTCGTCGCACGTCACAATTCTATCAAGAAAAAAATTTTTGTTGCGCAGAATGGGAGCAGACGGCCCTTAAAAAATGCAGTTTTTTGATTATAGTTTATTTCGTGCTGCACCCACTTGTCGAGTTTCTTTGTCTTTCCTTGAGACTCAAGTGAATTTAAATTGTTTGTGCGTACCCCAAGCTGTTGTTGAAGCTCTAGAACAGTTGTTCGTGTGTTTGCTTCCACAAGTGCCTTCAATTCATCATCGTCAAGTTCACTGGGACGTCCGTGGCCTTCCTCATCTGCCAGGTCGAAATCACCAGGTTGGAGGTTCCGCAACCATGTTCGCACTGTTGATTCACCAACACTACCTTCACTCCAAAATTGATGATATTCCGAGCTCCTGGCGCGATAATTATGTCCACTCTTCCACTCGCACCACGAATGAATGCCACATTGATTCATACTAAAGTTAAAGCCTCCAAAAATATTAAAATAATAAATCTTGAAAGAAGTCAATGCTAGACAAAGAAATAGCAGACTTTGTGATTCAAAAATATGCATTAAACATACGTAGAGAACAAAATTTTCATTTTAAGAAAATTATACGAATAATTAAAACAATAAATTCAGACATTTCATGTGTACCAACATAATTCATGAAGAAGAGCATAAGATAAACGAGAGCACCACAAGAGCCCTAACCAGACGAATAAGATAGCGAATTGCAAGGCTGTCTAACTGTGTTTTGGAGAAGGCAGAGTTTTGCGTAGGTTCTAAATTTCCTCGAAAACATTCGTTGGCTAAGGCGTTAGTGAACATATTATATAAAGGAAGATGGCTCTTCCAAAAATAAACTTCCATGTTTGTGTTACGGTGTGCGTGAAAGGTTCGGACGAAATAATACATAAAAAGCTCCGCGCACACAAAGATGTTAGCGAAACGAGGGCTGTTTATTGCAAACAAAGTTCTTCAGAATCAGATGGAAACATTTACACACTGCAAGATAAGCATGTGATATGAAGAACAGTGAATATAGTCGTTAGTTAACATGATTACTATAGGGACATGCGATAACATGAAAAAAACAATTCGGGGAATAGTTGTTATAGGCGCATGGCCCAACAAGGGTTCCCCAACAAGGGTTCCTGGTTTGTTTACATTGCGGTTTATGCGACAGCTTTAGCTTAACTGGGCTTTATACCGTTTTGAGTTTCCCAGACCAATCCCGCTGACGGGTGAATTTTGATAGCACCTATAAAACACGGCTGAGACAAAGAAACGAAGGACCCGCATAATGTGGTGGAGAACACGTTAGAAGCACCCCGAAAGGATAATAGCGTATTCGACCCTCACCTCAGGCACCTGTGGTCCTGTGGTTTGCAGATATCTTAACATCATTGTGGTTATATGTTACATCATATCCTGCCATGAAAAAAGGATAGGCTGTAATTAAAAAGTGATTACATCGTGATTAATACTGGCGAATATAAGGGTGAAGAGGTAGAGTAGGTTGATATCTACAGGTAGAGAGATCACTTCATCTTTGTGAAAAAAGGTTTGGAACCAATAAAAAAACGCCTGAGTCTGTCGAAACGATTACCACAAACTCGAGCGGCTACTGAACGAGTACACTGGTAAGTGCATCAACGGAAGGACGGGAGAAACATCGCAACTAGTCATTCGAGAAGAATTGGACTACGATTTTTCAGCGTGGAGTATAAATCGGCAGATAAGACATATCATTACAATAATTTACAGATATCCTACACATAATCGATGAGTCCTACCAATTTTTATGGGAACATACCACATTCGCTGGTTCCATTAGAGTTTTCAGGTCTACCTGATCGCCCAAGCAAAGCAGTATTTCGCTAAAAAATTCTGTGAGCTAGCGACTACGTTCAAGTTGTAATGCACGTGACATCATGCCTGGAATTTAAACATACAGTCAACAGATGAAGGGCTTTGCACGCATCCGTTTTCATAAAGGAGGCAATAGCGATGGTGTTCGTAAAAGTCGCCGGTACACCTTGTTTGTATTCAATAGGTCTTCCATGAGGATGGGACCAACTTCTAGCGTATGTGGAAGCCCAATCGTATACACGTGCACGCTGCATTTCGCAAATGATTTATGTGCAACGACTTTATGACGCACTCTCGATGCTTGCAATGGTCCGGCAGGAGTACTACCTTTCCAACATCATAATCTTCGGTGGCTGCGAGAAAACATTCGACTGTTTGCGGACCAACGCCAAGCTGTCCGCCTTATTTGACCAAGGTATAGATGTTTGAGACATAAAAATGCCTGCTGATTTTAATAGCCGTTGCACACGACACACATTATTTATCAACCACTGACTGTTCCCATTATTAAAGCAATAGAACGAGATGACGCTATATCGCTTGAGATGTTCCCTACCGCGCTACAGGTTGTGTTTTGCTGTCGAATGAGACGAGAAACACGTTGATAGATGGCTTCTCTCTAACTTTTGCTTAGCCAATGACATTGTCATCTCTTTAAACCGTATGGCATCGCAAACAAAAAAATGCCTTTCGGATTCAATGAAACAAGATAAACTGGTAGGGCTTGGAAAGAACTGGAAAAGTCAAATGACGATGAACGCCAGGAGTGAAATGGAACAGACCATTCTGGATGGATGGGCGATTGAGGGTGTGAGGTCCTACATACACCTCGATGGTCCGACAAATATGGTGAAACATTAGCTTAATGCAGAAGTAACAACAAGTGTGATTCAGATCCATAAGATTTAAATGCTTATAGATAAGCTCGAACACAACTCAATTTATGAAATGACGTACAGTTGGAATCCTACGCATTTTTGCAAGAAAGCATAGATTTATCTATTCTAGAAAAAGACGAAGAAAAAATAGAGTGGAACAGAATTCTCAGAACATATCAAGACGACAGATTCTTAGTGGACATTTTTAGCAACGGTTGATAATTGAATATTTTTCCGCGAAGCAGCCGTCGAGGTGCTGGATAACGTGGTAGCCGGTTGACAAGGGGTCTGGTTTGAGGGTTTCTTGAAGATCTGCCTCCGTAGTTTATCTCCTTTATCTTCTGCCGCTGTACTTGATGTGTGATTGTAGATCATCAGGAAGTAGAATTTCTTGATATATACCAGTCACAAACCTTCTGAATGCTCGGGTTTTGTCGATTCCTTAGCAATACTTAGAGGCTTTGACATTTTGTTAGCGCTTCAGAAAGCTGTAGCCGATGCTTTCTCCTGTTTTCCTCCAAAAAGTCATCCTCTATTGGTGGAACCCTGAAAAATGTTGTAGAGTATCATCTCCATTTTACCATTGCTCTGAATCCTTGGATGCTCTGATAATCGGACCACCCGTCTTCATAAGGAGTGCGAACTCCAGCACAACTTCCATTCACTCCTTTGCCTCCCAATGGTCGTCCACGGTGGATTTCGCTGAATATTATCGGTCTTCCTATGTCATCTATCATTCGATGCGCACCACAATGCGCTCAGGAATAGCCGTTTTCATTGCGACAAATAAATCCAAAGCGAACTGTATAATGGCGATCTCTACACGCCTTCGGTAGATTCGTCGCATCGAGAACAGGATTCGCTCTGCTGTCGTAAATAAAATTAAACAGAAATGTGTCGATTAATGACTCCTAAACGTTGAAATAAAGTATAGAACATTAACATTGATCAGCCAATTAGAAAAACAGCAGTATGGCTCCATTCCTACGATCTTAGATGTGACTGAATGCGTATTTAGGCCTGCGCAATAACTTTCCGCTTCAGCCGATGTGTCAAGGCATTGTTTCCATTGTACCAGGCAGGTCCGATACGAACTTCACGACATTGAAAAGATAGTGACCTTGCTCAGCCGTCAAGAGGCAAGACATTGGGATAACCGTTATCGATTCCTACTTTGATTACTGATTTTGGGCTTGATTCCAGTTGTATCACCTCACCTGTATCACCTGTAGTCCAGTTGATCGTCGAGTGACTCGAGCGGCCGCTAGTAAATTTTCCGTTTTTCCCTGTCGCGCGGAAGAGTAGCTCAGTAGGTTTTGCTCGCTTTATGGACTCGTCGAGCATCATATCTTTCTTCTAGGCTTTTCGTAAAGAACTCTGACTATCGGGACGGTGGTCTTCCAGCAGTATGTTTGACATCCCGAGGAGTCCAGTCACTAACAGCCCTTGTCCATCGGTTATCAGTCATACGCATTACGTGTCTGGCCCACCTTATCTTCGACTGTTTGGCGTATAGAACTTGATCGGCAATCTTGAACGGCATCTTTGATTTTCGATCGTTGACGTAGGTCGGAGCATCGGATTCCATTCCTTACTTGTGTGAAACGGGATACTCCTAGCATCGTCCTTTCGACTGCGCGTTCGATAACGCTGAATGATCTTTCACCCTGCTTGCGTAGCGACCAGGTTTCTGACGCATACGTTAGGGCAGGAAGAACCGTTGAGTCGAAAAGGTTAGCACGGAGTTGGGTGTTCATTGTTCTCTTCACTACATCCTCGATGCTAGTTGCACAAAATTTCCTATTTACTAGATGTGGTTTACTTCGTTATGGTGCTCTCCATTGGGAGATTCCCACGTCCATCGTTGACAGTGAGGCTTCTAGAATTGCGAGTTACCATGGATGGCTTTGGTCGCCATGATGAACTCAGAGAGCCGCTCACCCTGTTCGTTCCATTCTAATCCGTGGGTCCTTTTTGGTTCTGGCATTGAAATCTCCAATGGCATCTTGGCATTGAAATCTCCAATGATGACCTTGAAGAATGTATGGCCTCCTCTGTAGAACCTCTCCAATTCCATGTAGAACGCTTCGACTTCTTCTTCGTCATAGTTAGATGTTGGCTCGTAAACGACGATTGTCAAAGCCGGTGTTGATCCACATCTTTTTAACCATCAACGTCCGATTCGGGTTGTAAGCTGTTCGAATGAATCGATGTTCATAGACAAGCTCGTGTTGACAAGAACGCCGACACCGCCTACGCCTCTACTGTCGCATGTTCCGAGGAACAGTTCTTCTCCAGTATCATAGACAGCGTTGAATGGGTGGCGTCGTCTCGTCTCGGCCAGGCCGATGACGTCGTACCTTATCATTCTTGCTTGCGTGAGCAAGTCCTCTATCGAGGACTCGGATGCAAGTGTACGTGCGTTGTAGGTACAGATCGTCACCATAGTTCTTGATCCAGGCAGCTTCCATTGGCCCTGAGATTTTATCAGCCTCTCCGTACTCGTCCTGCCCAACGCTGCGAAATTGGGGCTGTTTCGGGGTCAGGGGAATAAGGCCCGTTTTTTTTTTACTGTGTTTATCATATTTGATACCCACCTATAGCAAACTCACGGGTAGCTTGCCAGGCTCTCCCAGAGTGGACATGGAGCTCATTTGTTGGAGGCGACTCCTAACCGTCTCCCATATACTTCCCTGTCACTTGATTGCAGGCTTTTGGCCGAATTGACTCGTAGAATACAATCCGCATAAAGCGAGAACGCACCCACACACGCATGCATGAACACACCAAGCAAATATAGAAAGTATGTGCCTAATCGGCGCAGCAGAAACAGGGAGTCCATCCCCTGGGCCCACCTGCGTTTCAGGGAAGCAAAGGTCGCTTTTGGTCCGCGCTTAACCCCCTATCCGCCACCTGGAAACGCGCCACGTAGCCTCGCGACTAACCGGCTCGAGATCCCTCCTATAAGGGAGATCCGTGGGATTCCAGTTGTAATGGTTTAAAATTTATGCTCCGAAATCCGAAGTGTTCACAAATCATGCCTATACCCACGATCGTCTTCTTGTTAACCTCGGCATTGAGGCTTTGGTTCAGCACTTTCTCTACTTGGTGATGGGAGTGTTCAGCTGGGTAGATTGCGTTTAACTTGAGGAAAAACCTCTCAGCTCAGAGGAAGTCGAAATCCTCCGAAACGTCAGCTTCATCGTAATGAAGAGTACAATAATACCTCGTGTTTGCTTAACAAGCAAACACATCTCGGCATTTTAGAACCGCTGACTTTCTATTGCTTCATCACCTTTTTTTAAAATGGTAACCACTGCCCTAACTGGTGAAACTGTCGTCTTTTTAGTTTTCATGAAAAATGACGTCGAAAGAATACGCATTGACTTCTAATGCTGGTTTTCTACTGGCTTCAAAATTGGCAAATAATTCGCTATTTTCATATAACACCTATTTTCACATATTCAGTGGAAGACTCATAGAAAGCGATGAGTATGCGATGAAGTAATTCCTGTGTTCACTGTGACTGAAATGCTGGTTTACGTTTTTTTCTGTTTAGTTATGGAGATGTTTGGCCGGGTAGATTGCAGTCAACGTGACCTTTCCAGGCTTTGAGGAAGACGAAATCCGCCGAAACGTTACAAGTGGACATTTAGCAGAGTGGTTAGAGGAGCAGATGGTCCACTAACCACTGTGCTAAATGTCCGTATTGTATAAATGGTTGTTCGTATTATCGAAGTGGCGTCTTCGTCGCGCATCGAGCTGGATAGTCCTCAATGGAACATCTAGAAGCATTTTACTTCAGAGGTTAAGTGATGGTCGGTTTCAAAATTTTCGTCGTTGTACAGTATTCATTCACATGAATAAATAATATATAGTTATAAACTCGTGAGTGATTAACAAGAAAACGGATGGCACGCATTGTTAGGAAAAGAGGAAATTGTATTCAGTCATGCCACAGATGAATGAAGCATATGTGATAGAATTCTTTGAACATGTCTTGCAGCAGAATTCCCTTAACACTTAAATTTTGGGGTGCTCTTTCGGGTACTCTAAAACACTACTGAACCATCCAATGACAGAGAGACTAGTAAGGTTTCTACGTTTTTTTGAAATATTGGAAAAGCTGTTCAATCCGATTGTCCACTTGTAACATCTGCAGCATCTGACGAGCTGTACGTAACCGTAACATGTGAGAGGAGGCCCGTTCATACGTGGCATTCGTTCGACTAGGCTGCTTGCCCTATTATGCACTCCATCTGTCGGAAGTCGGCGAATTAATACCAGAGCTATATGCTAGGATAAAAACATTAGAATAATACATTCGAAGACCATCACGGTCAAAATATACATGCAAATACCTTTAAAATGTGATGGAGTCGTATGTAAGTGTAGCCCTCAGCGATTGTTCTGAGTCGAAAGCTTTATCATTCTTTGCCTTTTCTATTAAAACCTCGGAAACAAAAAAGAGCGGTTTAGTTACCAGTTACCAAGGTTCCTATAATTTCGTTCGCTAGAAGTTCAACGGTCTTAGAAGTCGAAAGAAAAGAAAAAAAAAAGAAAAAAAAAGAAAGAAAGAAAAAAAGAAAGAAAGAAAGAAAGAAGGAAAGAAAGAAAGAAAGAGTTTCTTACACATTAAATGGTTCTCTCTGTCTCACTTTTTTGGCTTAGAGGGGAGGTTTAAAAGGAATTTTAAATGAATTCCATTCCAATCAATGGACCGCTAAATGAATCAATAATGGCGACGAATGTAAAGATCGCATACAATTGTGCCGGATTAAAAAGTATTATAGGACGGGAAAACAACACATATTGAGTGAAAACGATCAACTAGTGTCGATCTCATTTCTTCCACCAGGCGGAAATTCTCTCGCATTGCGTCAGTATCGTTGTTGATCGGATGGAATACTTTAGGATACAAAACTAGACACCGGGTACGGAACGTTTAAGTCAAGCTAATCTCTTTCGTCTTCTAAAGCAGTAAGGATCTCTTTGATCAACCCTATTCATGATCTGAAGAGGCACGTGTGACGCAGTAGTTGGAAGCGCCACTGCGACACACACGTGGAATCGATCCCCGTGCCCATAGGCCACCAAGTCTTCCATCCCTCTGGCGTCAGCAAACTGGTACCAGACTTGTCTGGGAGGATAGCAGCACTGGCTCGATACATCGGCAGGCCACCGCGAGTCATTGTAAAGGCCAGATTTGCATTCAATCACCTCCAAACGATGCTTAATGAAGTCGAATGCATGGCGCATCCCTCAGGGATTGGTCAACGCCGAGAGCTTTATCCTTTTAGCTTTTATTAACGATCTTTCGCCCAAAAAGCTTGAGAAGTAGAAATATTATTGGAACCTCGTAGCATTTTTATGTGATCTATTAAATAATGAACTCATCAGAACACTTATTTCGCCACTTGTAACAACGATGATTTTCGTAGAGCTACACAATCACTGAAACTTTCTATTGTTTATGGCAGATGTTTTTTTCTGGAGTTTAGAGCCGTAGAGAAGAGTATATGATTTTCGCCCGTAAATCACCATGTGAAGGGAACCGGTCGCGTGTGTGTCACATTCGGCGGTACTCATTTTCCCAGCGTTTCTCATGATGGTCTCTGTTCTCCGAAGCCGCTTTTTTCCCTACGCGCACTTCTTTTGCATTGCAAAAACGTTACACACTTAGAAAACCCACAGTTTAATAGTGCTTCAATCAGTGGATAAAGTCGTAAATATCATCAATAGTGGGATGGTAAATGTAGTAGTCCTCTGGGCGTATAACCTTGCGATGACACAGCATCCAGTGGAGTTCGGCATTATCACATTTCAAAACTAGATCCGCCTAGTTGCCCTTCTGAGCCAGCACATTGCCGATCCGGTTTCTGTTCTGAGAGAGTTCTGCTCGCGCTTTCTGGAATCGGTCAATGACTGCTTCTGGTTATATCTATCGATCTATTGCAGGCTAAACATTTAATATTTCCGCCGTTTTCACGGAACTGTTTAATCGTGAGAAATTATTTTTTCTCTTATACCAAAACTAGTAATTCATTGCGGATGTTATCGTCATGCATTGCTGACGCTGATGTTCTGTAGTCGCCATGTGTCGTCTGTTGTGGAACAGAATCGTTAGCGTATCTCTGCATTCCGTCACTAAGGCGACAATTCGACGGGAAGGTTTTTCGGCGGAAGCTTGCTGACCACCGCTTCCACCCGTGTTCTCACTTAATTGCACTTATAACACACCACATCCGAAATGCATTGACTTCACTTCATTCGTTGCCAAAATTGTGGTAGCGTTCATCTTCAAACCTAAGTATCTCAGCTCACATTGCAGTTCAATAAATGATCCAAAAAGCCTTGCCACTTAGATACAAGTTTTCTTATCCTCTCTGAGCAAAAAAGCAAGGCACCTTTAAATTTTTTTGGCTAGTTTCCAAAAATCACATAGTTCCTCAAGCAATAAAGCAATTTTTTTTTCGAAAAAATTTGTCGAGTTTTGAACTCAACTCCAATGATCGATAAGTTGTCATAATTTGTCTAAAAAAAAACCTCAAACTACACCCCGATACAACCTCAAACATAAGGTGTTGACTTCATAAAAAATTCTATTACTTCAACTCTTTGTCTTTTAAATCATCATGGCTAGTTGTTTCCCAAGAATAAACTCAAATTCCTACGTAAATGTGATTTATCGATTCCTGGATATATCCATGATCGCATTCGCCCTTTTCTCCAACATGTTGTATCCGCTGCTATTTCCGATAGTGACGAAGAAACAAGAAAAAGAGGCAGGAGCATGACTCACGTTCTCTCACCATCGAACAGTTGCATTGAACTCGAGAGTTGTCTCTTCCGTCACTATTTGACGTCGTGATAATGTTACCATAGTTTCTTCATTTCTTCGTCTTCGCTCTTTCCTGGAAGGAATACATCATCGCGATGTAGATTCACTTGCCAAATTGTTCAAATCTCTTCTTCTTTTACAATGTATTTATATGTAAGTTATTAAATGCAGTAATATTTTTTCACAATGTTTTGCGGCACTTTTCCGTTTTGACGTATCAAAAGGAGCTGGCGGGTTATAACACTATTATGGTATGAAGATAATGTTTGAAGTTTCAGAGAAGGTGATGGAGTTACAGAAAGTAAAACATATCAAAAAGGCAGGACTCAATGCTTCGAGATCATATTCGTTTTCAACAAATGACTCTGATGGAACCTGCTCATCATCTTACGGTGAATTCGTTCATGACTGGGGATTTCGTGCTTTTGAGTAGCACCCCTATTCTAGTTGCTTTCTACAACTCTCAACTGCTTCTTTTTTGTTTTCTTCTGATTTTATCATTTCATTAATTTTTAAAAGCTCTCTCGGCGTTGATCAATTCCTGAGGGATGCGCCATGCATTCGACTTCATTAAGTATCGTTGAAGGTGATTGAATGCATATCTAGCCTTTACAATGACTCGCGGTGACCAGCCGATGTATCGAGCCAGTGCTGCTATCCTCCCAGACAAGTCTGGTACCAATTTGACGACTCCGGAGGGATGGATGGCTTGGTGGGCCATGGGGGCATTTCATGTGCGCGCCGCAGTGGCGCCTCCAACCACTGTGCCACACGCGCCCGATCATTAATTTTTAAAGGAATATAAAATTTTCGGAGGACGTCTGAAAGCTCAGTCACAGCTTTTATTTTGCGTCAACAACACGAGAAACTAATGAACTTTACATAGCAACCTTATGCTTCAAGTAGTTTCTTTTTTGAGACCTAGGCACATCACCTCTATCACCAGTAGTCCCGTTGATTGTCGTGTGACTCGAGCGGGCGCAAGTAAATCTTCCATTTTTCCTACTCGCGTGTAAGAGTAGTCCAGTAGGCTCTACTCGTTCTAGGGACACGTCGAGTATCATATCTTTCTTTTAGGCTCTTCGTAAAGAACTCTGGCCATCGGGTCGGTGGTCTTCTTGCAGTACGTTTGATAACCTGAGAAATCCAGTTACTAACTGCTCTTGTCCATCGCTTATCATTCATACGCATTACGTGTCCGGCCCACCTTATCTTCGACTGTTTGGCGTACAGAAAGGCATCTTTGATTTTTAATCGTCGACGCAGGTCGGAGGTTCGGATCCCATCCCTTACTTGTGTGAAACAGAATACTCCTAGCATCGTCCTTCCGACTGCGCGTTCGATAACGCTGAGTGATCTTCCATCCTGCTTACGCAGCGACCAGGTGTTTAATGCATATGTCAAGGCAGAAAGTACAGTTGGGTCGAAAAGGTGGGCACGAAGTCGGGTGTTCATTGTTCTCTTCACTACATCCTCGATGCTCTTAAAAGCCCTCCAAGCCGCTCGTTTCCTTCTGCTCAGCTCTGGAGCTAGGTCGTTCATCATATTCATTTCCCGACCTAGATAGACATAACTGGAGTATTCGGAGATATTCGTTCCGTTGAGCGTGAATGGGGCAAACGAAACCAATCCGTTCTTCGTGAACATCGTTTTCTTGAGATTTAGTCGAAGACCAATCTTTTTACACGTTTTATCAAAGTCCGCATGCATTCGTTCTGCTTGGCTAATGTCTGGTGTTATAAGAACGATATCACCAGCAAAGCGAAGGTGATGTAACTGCCAACCATCGATTATCGTGTGAATGTGGTCTACCGCACCAAATCCTTTTCCAAACCCTGCTTGCTCACATGCCTGTCCGTCATCCAGTGTGCCACATGGCCGTCCATGGGACGACAGGCAGCAAGCAGACTGGGCAATAGTTGCCTATATCGTGTAGGTCTCCCTTCCTGAACAATAACACGGTCTTGCTGGTCTTCCACTAGGTAGGGATCTTGCATTGAGACAGGTAACGTGTGAGCAGCCGAGCCAGTGTGCTTACGAGGACTGGCGGAAGGTTCTTCAGATGTTCTGATCTTATCCTGTCCGGACCTGGTGCTCTTCGATTTTTCACCGACGAAATGGCATGTCGGATTTCGGTAGGGAGAACCGTTGGTACAGCATATCCATCCTCTTTTATTTCATAAGACGGGAGATGGACGTGGCTATCGAAGAGATCTGAGTAGTAATCGTGGATGGTTTTCTCCATTGTCTTTCTGGACGCTGTTATTGTTCCGTCTGGGCGTCGGAGTGCAATCATCTTGGTCTTGTAATTGGCGAAGCTTCGGCGGGCTTTGCGAATGCTTTTTCCAGCCTTTGCAGCTTCGACCATTGCTGCTGCTCTTCTCTCTTCAGATCTTCTTTTATCGCCTATCTGCACTGTTTCGCAAGCTCGGACGATAGTTCGCGATTGCCCGTAGCTTGTGCGATTCTACGCTGACGTATCAACTCAAGTGTTTCTGGAGACAGACGTCTCTCGGTGATTTTCGAACTTTCAGCTTTCATAGCGCTAGTGTGAAGATGTTCAATGAGCCGATCGTATTCCTCGTCGATGTTGTCGACAACGCCATCTTCCCAGCAGCCGACTGATGAGTTCAATAAGTCCAAGTTTGTGGTGGTTCTGGGATTTCGGTTTTTGAATTTTGCGGCTTGTTCTCCTTTCCGCGAGATATAAAATCTTGCACGAAGGAAACGGTGATCTGATCCCGTGTAGAATTTTGGGACAACAGCACCATCGGTTAGGCAAAACTTTCTATTTACTATGATTTGGTCTGTTTCGTTGTGGTACTCTCCATTGGGAGACTCCCACGTCCAGCGCTGAGGGTAGGGCCTCTGGAATTGCGAGTTACCATGGATGATTTTGGTCGCCATGATAAACTCAGAGAGCCGCTCACCCTGTCCGTTCCATTCTAATCCGTGTGTTCCAATGTGACGCTCCTCAGACGATCTTCTTGGTCCGATCTTGGCATTGAGATCTCCAATGATGACCTTGAAGAATGTATGGTCTTTTCTGTAGAACCTCTCCAAGTCCATGTAGAACGCTTCGACTTCTTCTTCGTTATAGTTTGATGTTGGCGCGTAAACGACGAAGATTGTCAAAGCCAGTGTAGATCTACACCTTTTTAATCGTAAACGACCGATTCGGGTTGTAAGCTGTTCGAATGAATCGATGTTCATGGACAAACTCGTGTTGACGAGAACGTCGACACCGAGTACTCCTCTACTGTCGCATGTTCCGAGGAACAGTTCTTCTCCAGTGTCATAGACAGCGTTGAATGGGTGGCGTCGTCTCGTCTCGGCCTGGCCGATGACGTCGTCGTACGTACGTCAACCTTCTCGCTTGCATGAGCAAGTCTTCTATCGCGGACTCGGATGCAAGTGTGCGTGCATTGTAGGTACAGATCGTCACCATAGTTCTTCTTGATCCTGGCAGCTTCCATTGGCCCTGAGATTTTAGCAGCGTCTCTGTACTCGTCCTAGTCAACGCTAGGGCCCCTTTCGGGGTCAGGGGAATGAGGCCCGTTTTTTTACTGTGTGGTGGCATTTTGATACCCACATACAGCTTGCTGGGCACATAGACGTAGGATAAAATGCAGACGATTTTTGTTTTAATGTTCTCTGATTGGCTTCGTCTGTCATATAGTTAAGCTCTTGCTTTGTTTGAGCACAAATGAAGGTGTGCTTCAAGGAATTCCTTATCGAGGTGTATGATTTAAGGGTAATGGTTAGAACTCGTGAGGTCCTTTTAGCTTACACATATCCAACTTTGTTTTTTAAGCTTTAAGCTTTTCGTAAAGAAATGGACCTAAGCGTTGCACCTCTGTGTGTCAACTGAGCGACAACAAAAACGAATTAAATTAGCTATAGTTTGGGTAAAAGCAGTCGTTTGTATAAATACCATTGCTTATGTGGTCGGTACAGTAGACCACATGCATTTGTTTCAGTTCTTGTTCTTTCCGACTGCTTATTTCTTGGTAAAAAAAGGTTATCTACTATGCTTCCTGCATTCAATCAGTTGCTTGTTCAGAACAGAGGCGGTCACTAAGCGGATCCATAAACTACTGTCTTTTGCACTTAATATTTTGCAAAAAAATATTTTGTTTGAGTTTTCCAGTGCACATTGCTCATTGCGATAAGCTAAGCCTTGTCCTAACGCTACCGCACGAAATTACGCGCGTACGAGTTATAAAATGTGCTTAATTATCAACAAGGTCAGAAGAACAAATAAAGTTTCCCTAGGTTTGGACTTGCCATAGTGGTGATTTTCATCGCTTCCTAACGCACTGAAAGCTTTCTTTGCAGAAATGGAAAAGAACACTGACTGGAGGGCGGTGACGATTGCTGGCATTGTAACCTTCCTCTCGGCCGTTGAAAATACCGTGGTTACCATGTCTGAATGGCCATATATGCACACTGTAAGCACTTACTGATTATTTTCGATCACACCTTATCATGTCAGAATTTCTACCAAAAATTTCACTTCGATGGAATTTGTCGTTATAAGGAGGATCAGCCTAAAACTGGCTTTTCGTCTCATATTTTACAGAAGTCTAGAAGAGACAATGCACTAGATTTCCTATAGAAAACTTCCAAGACGTTTTTAAAAAAAAACTTGTGCGCAAAATTTTTCATCTTATATCCAAAGTAGCAAACGCCATTTATGAACCTTTGGTTGCAGTGGTAGATAGCATAAAGCTAAAAAGGATTAAACACTCGGTGTTGATCAATCCCTGAGGGACGCGCCATGCATCCGACTTCACCAAGCAACAAGAGGAATTTTTCATGCATATCTGGCCTTTACAATGATCCATAATCGCCAACCGATGTATCGAGCCATTGCTGCTACCCTCCTAGACAAGTATGATTCCAATTGGCCGACCCCGGAGTAATGGAAGGCTTGGTGAGTTGTGGGCACTGCGATCAATCCCATATGTATTTCATGGCACCTCGGACCACTGCTCTACACTCTCTTTATAAGGTGTTGAAAAGAGAGAGACGGATCGCACAGTGGTGGTGATGTCAGTTATCACGAATATGGTGCTAGTTCGTTTCCGCTCCAGACCAACCAAGCCTCTCATCCTTCCGGCGTCGGAAAATTCCTACCGGACGTATCCGGGAAACAAAAATCACTCTCTGCAACCTAATTGGGAACGCTCCATCTCGGCTATCTCAGGACTCTAGAGATAATTGCCCGACCAGCGTTCTGCGACATTCAAGATGAAATTAAAATCCCGAAGCAGCTGAAGCCACACATACAGTTGAAAGATTTTCGTGGATAACGGATGCGACGAAAAGAATCGAATGTGATAAGTGCTGGGATGCCTCCAATAGACGTTAAGACAAGGCATATAAAAAATTCATTAGAAAAGCGTTCACACGAAAAAATATATGCGCATTGTAGGCATCAAATTTGTGAACTTATTAGACTTCTTGAACAGATCGGCGTACGGAGCAGTAATGCTTGTTCAACTGCTGACATGACCTACCTGACGCTGAAATAATCACACAAATACGCAGGCGATAACTCTCAATTTTTCAGAAAGTTGAAGAGTGGAAGACTTCCAGATTCATTGCTGTTTAGATCGACCGCGAAGCCACTTCACAATTCTTCGGTTTCGTGTCCTCTGTGTCGAAATTCGGTCATGCCATGTTTGCCGTTGCGTTCGCTTTCTGGACCTACAAAATTCAAAGCACAAAGTGAGTGTGGTCGACAAAGAAACATAAATCCTTTCAACTAATATTTTTCTGAGCCTTCCCTCTCATGATGGTGCATCATGATGCATGGCAATTGTAATCCCGGGTTTCCTATTTTACCTTTATCAATAATGTGAGGATACAGCGATATCCTTGTAGAAGCACTATTGACCTTGTTGACGTTGTAAGAAAATGGAAAATATTCCTTGATATTAATATGTTATGATTAGACGAAAACTCTACACTGAGGTGGTCTACATGATTACTACCGTATTTTCTTATGGATGTATAGTGCTGGAGATGCAGGTAGCGTACGCATAATGTGTACACATACACCGGATCAATATTCATTTATTGTGGAGATTTTAGCACTTTCTTCATTCTTTCTGATGTTCTGCACATGTCACCCACTACAGAATTTAAATATACATTAAGGGTTCGCAGGTGCTTGAAGATTCTGTTTTCTTAACGAATTTCAATGAATTCTGGCCGGACCTGTTGTCACTAAGATTCTGAGGTAGCTCTGAGAGCTCAACAATTCTGCTCTATAAAAACGCGTGGAATGTTGAAGTAAAAACGCAAGAAGGAGAAGGCAAGGTTTCAGCAAGTAAAGTTGTTCCTGCACGCCGTGTGAATCGGAGAGACGTTATCGCCCGAAAAAGGTAATAAAGAAATCTTCACAGTCAGTGAACGATAAGTATACATGACAGCTATGGTCCTGACCAAATTTGGACCCATTCGAAGGAAGCACATGAAATAGAGTTGTCAGGGACCACTTCTTTCTAAAAAGTAATAATTTCATTAATTTAATTTAATTAAATAATTCAGTAATTTTAGTAATTAAAAATTATATGTAATTAAATTATTTAATATTTGATAATAATATAATAATATATGATATAATATTGATAATATAATAACACTATAATAATAATATTTTATAATTATATATAATAATATATTACGTATTATATTCCACGGATCACCCTCATATGAGGGATCTCGAGCCGGTTAGTCGCGAGGCTACGTGGCGCGTTTCGTAGACCACATAATAGTAAATGGGAAGTTTTGCCTAATTGATGTCGCTGTTGTCCCAAAATTTTACACGGGATCAGACCACCGTCTCCTTCGTGCAAGATTTTATTTCTCACGGAAAAAAGAAAAAGCCGCTAAATTAAAAAACCGAAGTCACAGAACCGCCACAATCTGGGACTTATTCAACTCATTAGTCGGCTGTTGGGAAGATGCCGTTGTCGACAATATCGACGAGGAATACGATCGCCTCATTCAACATCTTCACATTAGCGCCATGAAATCTGAGAGTTCGAAGGTCACCAAGAGACGTCTGTCTCCAGAAACTCTCGAGCTAATAAGCCAGCGTGGAATCGCAAGAGCTGCAGGCAACCGCGAACTAACGTCCGAGCTTGCGAAACAATGTAGACTGTAGACAGGCGATTAAAAAAGATCTTTAAAAAAAAGAAGAGCAGCAGCAATGGTCGAAGCTGCAGAGGCTGAGGAAAGTATTCACAAAGTCCGCCAAAGCTTTGCCAATTACAAGACCAAGATGATTGCACTCCGACGCCCAGACGGAACAATAACAGCGTCCAGAAAGGCAATGGAGAAAACCATCCACGATTACTTCTCAGATCCCTTCGATAGCCACGTCCACCTCCCGTCTTATGAAAGAAAAGAGGATGGATATGTTGTACCACCGGTTCTCCCTTCCGAAATCCGACATGCCATTTCGTCGGTGAAAAATCGAAGGGATGGGATCCGAACCTCCGATCTACGTCAACGACCGAAAATCAAAGATGCCGTTCTATACGCCAAACAGTCGAAGATAGGGTAGGCCGGACACGTAATGTGTATTAATGATAACGGATGGACAAGGGCTGTTAGTGATTGGATTCCTCGGGATGTCAAATGTACTACAGGAAGACCACCGACCCGATGGTCAGAATTCTTCACGAAGAGTCTAGAAGAAAGATATGGTGCTCGACGAGTCCCTAAAGCGAGCAGAACTCACTGGACTACTCTTGCACGCGACAGGGAAAAATGGAAGATTTACTGGCACTCGGTCGAGTCACTCGACGATCAACAGGACTACAGGTGATACAGGTGATATTTTTTGAATGATTAATTATTAATTAATAATTGGTATTGATTTATTATTTATTAATGATTCTAATTGTAATTAAGTAATTTAATTAATATCTAATTAATTTTACTAATTAATTAGTTCAGTAATTTAGTATTTCAGTAATTTTTCATTTCATTTTTTTTCATTTTATCTTCACTATTTTTTCGTGCTTTGCTCTTTTCATGCCTTAGGACAAAGGAATTGGTTGAGGACTTTGCTTCTTCCATTGAACGACACCAGTTCCTTTAACTAGTAATCTGCGGTCGCGCAAGTGAGTTCGCCTACTGGGAAAAGCTGTCATAGAATGTCAAGGCTATAATCAAGGGGCCTAAGTCTGCATGAGAAAATCTGCTTCATTTAATCAACGTTGACTTTGATTTTGAGAAATTCGTAGCGCTATGTTGCTAAATAGTACTATGACAATTTGAAGAATTGCTCCTTATGTTAATATTCTTGCTATTTCATAAAACTTCTATATCTCCTTCAAGGTTCGTTATAAGCCCAAGACTTAAGTACCCTGCGAGGACAAGGGACAGTTAAAACAAGCGTCGATAACCGTGCTATAAGAGAGTGGGTGCCAAGGTGAAGTAAAATACTGTAACTACTGGAACTACTAAAAGCAGTAAACTACCATGGGAAAAAACCCAAAATATTCTGGTAATGGGAAGCCTGCAAATTCGGGTCAATATTATGGGCAGAATATGCGGAACAAACCTATTCACTGTAGGTGACAACATTAGACTCGGAAGTTGCATAGAACAGAATACAATGATTTACGTCGTAAAGTGCTTTGCGTGTTTAGTTGTCGACAAAGAGCTTTGTTCCAGAAGGCGTCACCCATGCTCATATTTGCGATTTCTAATGAATGGTGTAGTACAAAACGTTAGGCGCTGATCGGTCCTTCCACATGCACCGTGCATTCGTACTCCACCGAGCTTCACAGTACTGAGTGAAATCATATTTGACATATGCATGTGGAGGCTACTGATGCATCAAAATAGTGTTTCTGTGCTTCAAAACAAGCCTTTGCTCATCTCAGAGTGATGATGGGCATGGTTAAATCTAGTGCGTGGGAGTATATTATATGTGCATCCTGTACGATTACTGATGGAAATTTTTAAGGATGCCACTGATTATGGGCCGCGTTACCGCGTTCGTCGCCTGTTGTCTCTATCTGTCCGTTGAACTTTTACCAGAAGGAAGACGGTATCTCATGTTGCTGTGCTACTTCCTCTTCGGGATTGCCAGCAGTAAGTCTTATCGATCTAGCCATTTTAAAAGGGATTATACTACTACCATACTGTAGCGATCTAGTGCCATTAATTGAGGGTAAGAGGATGAGCATGTCATTCTCATCGATTAAATGCACAACTACAACTGTAAACTTCATTTGTCCTCCTAGCAGACGAGAGCTGCTCCGAATGCTCAAGCAAAAGATACAAAGATGATCAACTTTGATTTGATGTCCATTTTTTGTAGTTCCTTTCAAGAAGGTACATTCAAATTGCTCGGATCAGCAGTAAAGTATTTGTATCTGCTTTTCGGAATAGAAATGTCGAACTTGTCAATCTGGGTGAATGTGTAAGTGGTGAACCTTGGCACTACACATCGCAATTCGGCATCCGAGCCACAGACCAGTGAAGCAGGCCACCTATAACAAGAGTGTAGCAATCTAGAAACTAAACTGAAAGAGAAGAACTTTTTGGGGACATTTTTTAAACATTAACAGCACAACGAGCCTGTTTAAGACTTTCAATGATGGCGGTTGTTGATTTTCTGATATTGCTCGCAGTGATAGCTTGTGGATGTAATTGCAAGTTAAGCTGGGCTGATTTTAGTGCAATTTAGATGATGGCAGGATGAGGACGACCTCCAATACTAATTGTGCTAATATACTAATACCAATGTTTTATTAAGTCTTTTTTATTGTAATAGGTTCGTCAGCGGTACTTCGCGCTTACCTCGCTGCCGTCAGTACGACACAAGATCGGGCGAAGGCCTATTCGGCATTTGTCGTTGCGACTATGCTCTCCATTGTTATCGGACCAAGTAAGCCATAATCTTCTTTAGAATACATGCCTTTTATTGTCGATAACCTAAGCAATAGTCAAAAGTAGAGGAGGCATTCAGAAAAAGACCTGCAGAAAGTGATCGATCGCGTTATTCTAGTCGGATAGAGGTCTTTTGCAATGATAGGTATACCGTGGTCTTGCCTCCAAAAGATTCACTTTTCACAGGAAATGGAACCAATTTCAGAGAATCCACAGGCTTGAAACTTCTATCGACATTTTGTTGTAGAATCTCACTGTCGTCTCAAATTTAAGGCAAATAACTAAGACAATGGTGGTAAGAGGTTAAAATTCCGTATTGCCGTTGGCACCGAATCTATTCGACAGGTCAAGATCGCATCGGATAAAGTTTTTAATGAGAAAGGCTTGATAACCTGCAAAAGTATGAATGGTGTAAAAGCTGTGTTTCTTGCCAGGTTTTCCTTGTTGAAACTACTTGGCACATCCGACTAAATAAAACATAAAAACCTCTCTCTCGGCGTTGATCAATCCTTGAGAGATGCGCCATGCATTCGACCTCATTAAGAATCGTTGGAGGTGATTGACTGCATATCTGGCCTTTACAATGACTCACGGTTGCCAACCAATGTATCGAGCAGATGCTGCTATCCTCCCAGACAAGTCCGGCGCCAATTTGCTAACCCTTGAGGGATGGAAGACTTGGTGGGCCGTGGGCGAGGGATCGACTCCACGTGTGTGCCATAGTGGCCCCTCCAACCACTGCACTACACGCACCTAATATATCCGACTAAATGCAGCAAATCTAGGCCTAACTTTCATTTAATCTTGGCGTCGATCGATAAATACACTGCTTTTCTTATGATCAAATGCAATGTTACTGACAGGAAGATCTATTCAATACAATGCTTGCCGATTTCTGCGGTTTCGGCTTGTTCGGAGCCTAGAAGGGTCAAATTGACACGCAATCCACTCGATCAAACACTATCAATATAATGAACATTTACCTATTAACTTTTGCCTGCTACAGTTATGTTAGTGTTCTGTTTTTGTAGTGATTCTAGCGTGTTCGCACTCTGCGGCATTTAACTTGAACCAGTCGTGTGCAGTTCTTTTCGTCGATTACGATTACATTTTTTTTCCAGTTTGCCAACTTATATTCGCGTCAATACGATATCCTGGATTCGTGCTCATCGAGGGATTTCTGATGTTTCATATTTATTCGGCACCGATTTGGATCGCGACATTCACAAACTTCATCTCAGTCGCTATCATCCACTACGCGCTGAAGGACGTTTATTCGTTAAAATCCACCGAAGGTCTCTTAGAATTATCTCTTATTTGACTTGCTTAAATTGCTATGTTTGATAATCGCTATTTTTTATTTTATTTTATTCAACCCGTCTTCACGTCTACCGTGCGGATCCCAGTGCCTCTCACTTTCGACTCGTTTCCTCGTGTCTAGTATCTACGAAGATCATCCAACTTTACGCGTGGCTTCGGTCGCTGCTTGAGGATTTTCATTTCATCTTGGATATGGTGGAATGGTGGTTGAATCGATTCTTCCTGGAGTTTTCGGATAGCAGGGCTGGAGTGTTCCCAATTGCATTGCAAAAAGATTCCTTCCCAGAGAAGTCCGCTACCAATTTCCCGACCCCAGGATGGATAAGAGGCTTGTTGTCCTAGAGTGGAGTCGAACTAGCATAACGCTCATGATGATGGGCATCACTACCACTCTGCCGCCCACCGCTAAACGTTCTTTTTTCTATTTATTCATTATAACTATTTCTTTAGAGATGGCGCGTGTGGCGCAGTGGTTGGAAGCGCCACTGCGGCACGCACGTGGAATCGATTCCTGCGCGCATGGCCCACCAAGCCTTCCATCCCTCCGGGGTCGGCAAATTGGTAACAGACTCGTCTGGGAGGATAGCAGCACTGGCCCGATACATCGGCAGGCCACCGCGAGTCATTGCAAAGGCCAGTTATGCATTCAATTACCTCCAACGATACTTAATGAAGTCGAATGCATAACGCATCCCTCAAGGATTGATCAACGCCGAGAGCTTTAGCTTTTATTTCTTTAGAGGTCCGCCGTGTAATCGAGTTCGTGACAATGTTCTAACGTGTCAAACTGAACTGCCAATTCCGGCCTCATCAAGATAAACAAAGCCGAGAAGGAGTTCCCATTTTCGTGAAAAGGAATAGATATATGTCACGCAAAAGCTCCACGAGCTGCCTAAATCAAGATCCTCGTAAAGTAAAGCAGGGATTTAACGGAACTACTTCGTTCGAAACGTGTGATATCCTCGCACCTTGACCGAGAAGAGCGCGTTGCGCCATTCAGAAGCGCGATTGGTACCGGTGGAGAGTTTACTGGTATTCGCTTAAGAAACTTGATGATTAACGGTATTAGAATAGATACAGGCAATTAGAACTACCAAACATGATGATTTCTGGCACCGACAACAACTCGATTCAATAGTTTCTTTATCCCTCTCAGGTAACTCAGGGGAACGAAGATTCTCAATCCAAGGCTGCGAACCACGTGGAAATTTAACTTTATGAATATACAAAGCCAAATTTTTAACGGAAAATGCAAATAATTCAATTTTTTGTAAGGAGAGTTTAGTTATCTGTAATGGCGTCTCACATAAATCCAAATAATCAAGCTGTGCAGAACCTTCGATGCTTCAACAGGCAGCACTCACAAAGGCCCGCCCACCTGCGAGAGTGCGCTCAATGTATGCTACCGAATTGGCAACTTTTTTGCCTTGTAGTCACAAAGTACCGTATTCAATGTTTCACAACTCGTTCTCACAACCAGCCGCCGGTCCTTGTGAATTAAAGCCTAGGTTTATTCATTTTTTTTATTTTCATGGTCTGGTTTCAATAGTTGTAATATTGGGTAGGATGTGGGAGATAGCGGAATGGTTAGTAATTCTGCTCACCAGTAAGCAAAATATTGGTTCAACCACTTCCCAACGCTCTCCCGCAGTCCACGTTGTAACGCCTCTTAGTTCGGTTATCTCCTAGATTGCAGGGAGAATCGACTCCACGGGCATTCAACCATGTTCATAGAGAAGGTGATGTCCTCAAGCAGCAGCGGAAACAGCATTTGCAATGTTTGAGCACCTTTGTGGACGATGAATCCGAGGAAAACGAATCAGATGCAAAAAGTGCTAGGATCCGCGCGGTAGATACGATGAAGGCAATTGTAAATAAATTTAAAAAATAGCTATTAGATAACCTTGGCGGTGGTGTAACTTCCATTCTACACGTTGCTATAACGCCTGTAAACACCGGCCATTCACTGAAAGGAAAGAAAAGTTCTAAACAACTGTGGAAATAGAAAACGAACACAGTGAAACGTTGTTTGGCTCACACCTCCAGATTGCAAAATTAATTATTTCTATGTTAAAGACAAATGGGTTTATGAATAAATTTTTTTCCAATAATCCGAAATGTAGTTCACCGGTTTAAACGTCCAGAAATGTTTTATTTAGAAGTGGGTGACTCGTTCAATCTGGAGAACTTCAAAGCTTGGATTAGACGCGTGCACTCCATGGATCTCAACTGGCCTCTGATCATAGTGTGCTGGATGGAGAGGATGCTAGTTAGCCTCACCGTGGTGACGCTATACACGTGAGTCTGGGTTTCTAACTGCAAGAGCAGACATTTTTTTTGTAGGCTATACGAATCATATTGAAATAGTGTTGTTTCTCCATTCGTGATGATCTCCTACGGATGGGATGGCCAAAAAACGGTGAACGTGCTCTCGTTGTGCATGGGTATTGTTGGAGTTCTTGCTATCACCATCGCAGTGGCGTTCATTTTCCTTCGATTCGGAAACGTGTACGTGATTTTGTTATTAATTTTTTAACATAGGATAATAAAATAAAGGGATAAAGCTCTCGGCGTTAATCAATCCCTGAGGGATGCGCAATGCATTCGACTTCATTAAGTATCGGAGGTGATTGAATGCATATGTGGCCTTTACAATGACTCGCGGTGGCCGGTCGATGTGTCGAGCCAGTGCTGCTATCCTACTAGATAAGTCTGGTACCAATTTTCCGACCCCGGAGGGATGGAAGGCTTAGTGAGCCATGGGCGCAGGGTTCGATTCCACGTGTGAGTCGCAGTGGCGCCTTCAACCACTGCGCCACACTCGCTCTTCTAGCATAAGAACTCATGTTATTCTTCGTTTAAAAAATTAAAAACACTGAAGTTTCTTGGAAGTCGGCTAGCTGAAGAGATTTCAATGACAATGACGCTTCATACTTTTCGAGTCCTTTGTGATGTGGTACATCTCACCCTTAAGAATTACAAGAAAATAACTTGAGGACTATATTTTGACTAAAAGTGAGATCTGATGTGGCACTGAAGAGTAAGTCCCGAAGTTTTCTGAATATGTTTCCCATTCCTTTATTTGGATTCTCTACCGGAATATCTGTGTTTCAGAATCTCTCCGAGGTGTTCGTTCTTACTTGCTGCTTCTGTGACCGCCGCTATGTACGTTCTCTCATACCCATATGAAATAACGAGTCACAAAATGCTACCGTATAACGGTGAGCAGAAAGTTTTATATTTTTTCTCGAGCTATTTTTTGATTTCGTGAGAAATTTTTCCACGAATAATTCCGTAGTCATTTGGAAAATATCGCTATTATCAACTTTGCAAAGAGTGCACTCCGCAATCAGTTTGGAAGTATTAACTTATATATGCGCTTGCGATTAGAACAGTAGCTACCTCATGCTTTTCGAAGGATTTTTGCTGATTCTATATAGTTTTCTTCACAGAAAGGTACTAGAAGGTCTGGACGATTTCATAACCCTGTGTCGAGATTTCTTCCTTAAGACAGCGATCCATTGGAATCAAATATAAACAATGCATTCTCATTAACCTCACTTTGTTGAAATAGATTACTTATTCATCACGGCTTCAATAAAATGGAAAGTGTCAGACAGATATGTTTTTTGTAGCAATGTAAGTGAGATTAGGGAGCACCTCGAACTGTTACAAAGCTTCATTGACCTCACTTTGAATTTGATTATGAGTGATCAATTGGATTCTTCCTGAAAATCCTTATGCTAGTAGGATGCTCTTTATGCAGCGTCCACTTATTTTGAGGAAAATGCTGCTGAGTTCACAACGTTTACCTTTTTATTCGCCGCCTACTACAATTTTTTGCGCAGAGTATTATGCGCAATGCAATCCTCAGGAAAAAAAAAAACGAAAACCTTAGCTTAAATGGGTTCAATACCGATGTGGGCTCCACAGATATATCTCGTTGATGGTTGATTGCTGTAAGCACCTACAGGCCGAGCAAAAGGCGAAACGAAGGGCCCGTATGATGTGGTGGTGAATAGTCCTCACCGTAGACACTTACAGTCTCGAGTTTTGCAAATATTTGCTGTTATATTCCACATCGTACTCTGCCATGCATAGGTAGCAAATAAAACTGACTGCGTTCTTCACTCAGTTTATGCTGATGGCTTGCACGCTTAACCATATGATTCTTTTAGCCGAAGTATTTTCCAAGTCAGGCGCTTTTACTTCTTCGTGGCTTGTACTACTGTGTGCTCTACTCATATAATTGAACAGTCCTGGTAAGAATTCCAGTTATCGTCTAACTGTTTACAGCTTTCTTTCTCCACAATGTGGAGTTGCTGGGACTGATGTTAGAGAAAGTGTGGAGTTCTCATGATTGACTTTCTTTTAACCACGGCATTGAGCGCATAGCTCTCGATATTCATCTCGAGCAAACATGAAGTGTTAGTTTATTCTTCACCTCACTAAAGCTGACGTTTCGGCGCTATCGCCTTCTTCAGACCTTGAAAGGGTATACTGACATGTAATTTACTACACCAAACGCTTCAATGAAACAAATAAAAAGATGAAACCCTGAACGGCAATCACACGATCAACAGCTTCCCGAAAAGCCCACCGTTTATTACGAGCCTTCCACTGTGGAACAACAGCCGCTTACAGTCGCATGTGGTTGATGACTGCACCACACCACATCAAAAACCGATGTGAAAGTACGCGGCGAAATCACGTGTGGTTTGTGGACATTCCTCCCTGCTGGTTTTTCTATTCTTTATTCTAGGGTTCTTGACATTTGCACAAAAAGCTTCAAAAAGTTTGCGTGCTAGTGTTTTGGCATCCGTTGCGAGGACAGTGACTTTATATCAAAATCGTCTCCACTATACTTTTGTATCCTTTGCGTCCACAGTGGGAAACTTTGTATTGTTTTTCGTTTGCCATCTAGGTGTTCTTCTATACGGAAACATAATGGTCTGACTGTTTCGACAGTATATTCATTTCCGAAAGTAGTAGCACAAGAGACCAGGTATATCGTACCTGAGCTCATGCAGTCACCGTCCCTGCCATAAAGGCAAATTACGCTGTTCTGTGTTTCACAGTAACGGTCATATAGGCGGTTACGAACTAGCTGACGATGGGGAGTATCCGGTGGTATTTCTACTGTCGCAACCGATTCCTCTGAACCTTCCTTTCTTAAGCATTATAGCTATACTTACTTAATCACTAGTAAAGGGCAACATAAACGGGATTTTCTTTAGGCCAAGTGTTCCGTTTTAGGGCACTGCTCTCCTTCTAAACTTATCCCACGGAGTTACTGGAGTTATGGCTACTTGCGGAACTAAGTCGCGCAATTCCTCCTTTAGTTCCCTTTTCGTGCACACAGAGGTGGCTATTTGAAAAATGTTTGCCGTGAAAAATGTAGTAGGCGGAAAATAAAAGATAAAATATTGTGATTTCAACTACAGCCTCAGCATAACTCGGTTCAATGCCGATGTGGGTTCCCCAGATCAATCCCGTTGACGAGTAATTGCTGATGGCAAAAGATCGATAGAACTAGCTGAGAGACAGGCGAAACGTAGGACCCACATGGTGTGGTGGTGAACGCGTTATTCCCCGGAAAGGACAATAGCGCGTTCGTTCCCCACCATAGACACCTGCGGTCCAGAGTTTTGCAAATATCTTAGCAACGTTGTGGTTGTATTTCGCTTAGTAACCTACCGTGAAAATTGTAGTAGGCAGAAAATAAAAGGTAAAACATCGAAAAATGTTTCTCACAAGCGCCTTCTTTGTGTGTGAAGAGTGGAAGAGAGTAAATGAACAATGATGTACTTGTTACTTGGTTTTTGGTACTACTTTGTCATGTAACCACTTTTTGATAAGTTAATTCAAACGTTAAGGAATGTAGGCCAATTTTCTTTTGGTTTCTTCCCAGTGAATTCAATGTCCTTGTTCATCTCCTCCTGAGTAGAGATGACGAAACAATTACCAATATATCTACAGTACAGTAGCGGCCGGCGGTCGAGAACGGGGGCTTCTATTTCAAACATAAACGTAGTGACAAGACTTGGTGCCAGCCGGTGTCCCGTTGTCAACCCACTCATTTTTAGAATTTTATTTGCTGTGAAGTAATGCTTTAAGGCACTTCTGCAGCCTGGAGATATTCAAAGTTGCTCGAATCCACCACTTATATCGCTTACAGTTATCTCGATCTTTAATAAGCTGAACTCAGTACATCGGTTTTTTTCTATTTCATTAAAATAGTGAATGGATGTTTTGTATGGAATATGACTGATTTTTAAGGAATGAGATAAAGTGCATTAAAACATATTTAAAAGTGAAAGGATGAAAGTGAGGAGCATTCGGTGATCGCTGTCTTCAGTTCCGCGTTGTTTTTTCCTCAATATGTGTTTCACTGATCTTGAAACCAAAAAGGTTGTGAAGTGCTTAAGACTAATTAAAACAGGTCCACCGAAATATTTTTCTGTGGTGTAGATCTCAGATTTCTGTCTACAGTCTCTAGCAAAGAAATCCCAGTGAATATGATATCTTAAGCATGGCTAGATGAGTTGTTGAACACTGTGAACATGATCCTTTTACTTTTCAACTGAAGCTTCAGCTCTGTGAGTTCCGGAATCATAGCCAACCCGTGTTCATCTTTAGCCTATTTGCTTCTATCTGTACGCATCTTCGTCGAATATTTTGCCAAGCACAATTTTCGACATGACATAGTAATTCTTCAATTTCAGAAACACTGGGGACTGGTTGCGATACCCGACAGTACACGTGGTGTGACACCGCTTATGGAACATCGTCTATTGTTTTTCTCTCAGTCATCTGCGTAGTGATGGGCATCGGAGTGCCCATGTCCGCAATTTCTCTGGATACCATCTACTCGAAAGTGCTCGGAAATATTGACCAGGTTAGTTAATACTAAGAAATAGTCTGATCGAAAACCCAGAGAATATTATTCGTTTTCGTTTTTCGTATCAACTTTATCGATTATAAACAAAAAGGATAAAGCATTCAACATTGATCAATTTCTGGGGGTTGCACGATGCATTCATCTTCATCAAGTATTATCAGAGATGATTGAATGCACATTTGGCCTACTGAATCGCGGTAGCTTACCGATGTATCGAGCCGATACTGCTGCTCTCCCAGACAAGTCTGGTATTAATTTGCTGACGCAAGGTCGATGGATGGCTTGTTGAGCCTGGGGTGCGGGATCGAACCCACGACCATTGCGGTGCGCCTCTAACCACACGAGCCATGTTACTTAATTTATCAAATTTTAGAGGATGAGCCAGCACAAAATAATGGGTTTTCTGTGACGGAAAATCATTACGAACATTGTGGTTGTTTACCTAATATTCAATGATATTCAGAATTTGCTAGAATGGAAGTCGTACACGGTTTTAACTAAAGAATTCCGTCGTATTTCTGCCAAGTCTCAAGGCGCCGAGAATGTTGCGTATGCAACAAGTCGTTTGACAACGAATTTAAGGAGGGCTTATGAATCTGCAGTTGTTATCGAAGCATCTCCCTTGGTTGGGTTGCTCTCTCCGTTGATGGCGTACCGTTGAAAGCACTGGTTCTTCAAGTATCGGTCACTGAATTTATTGCATTGAACTGAACTCTCTACATCATTGCTGGATGAATTGGCACACATTGGAGGAAAAGTACATATACTGTCTTAATGGATGCAGTTCTACGTTTAGCTGACGACAGCTTCATTAAGGAGATATTTAATACAAGAGGTAACTTTCGCCGTAGCCATTTTGAATCATAAAAATATAACTTTGAATGCTATCAAAGAATATCCTTCTAAAAGTAGAGGATTCTCAGCAGTGATTTTGGATCAATATCGAATAGAAGATGCGAGGGTAGGGTGCTGACGAATCTCTGAGGATGAGATATGTATTCGATGTTATTAGGCATCGCAAAGGAAATGAATGCATATTTTATCAGCACAATGACGTTGGAATGCTCGCCGATGTGCCAAGTCAGTGATTTTATCTCCAAGAACACTGCCGATCCTGGGAGGCTTTGTTAGCCTGGGGCACGGGATAAATGTGGCCAGTTTTTGTAGCGCAGGGTACTATCCGTATCCACCCAAAGAAAATATATAATCGGATTCGTTCAACACGCAGAATATTCGAATGTAAATTGTTTTCAGAATGTGATGCAAGGTGCAATTGTGGTCGCCGACGATGTGATTCTTATTTTCGGTCCACTTTATGCAGCGTGAGTCGATTCATCTCATATTTGGCTGAAACCAACATAGAACTCAGTTTGTGTAAAAACCTCGATCGTAACACTGGTGCAAAATTTTGAACTGAGAGATACGAAATTTTGGGTTGGTCAGACCCCGTTATGAAATCCAAAGTAAAAGAAGTACCAATCGGAAATGATGGAAACTTGTAGAAAGTGAATGCTCAGAATATTCTTTGCACCGCTGACAGCTTACCGTTTTCTATACGCAGTTTCCTATTGTATTCCTTCGAATGGGCTTAAAAATATTCTCGTTCTCAGAGACTTCTTTTATAGCCAGAATCTATTATTTCAACTTGGGTGTTACTCATTGTAATTCTCCATTCTTCGGCTTTCCTCCACCCAGACCATATCTTTCCTTTATCGCCCTTTCTTTTCTCCCAATTTTTCTTCTATTTTGCAATTTTTCAAGAATTCATCATATGCGCAAAATCACATCCGATTTTAGGTCCATGTTCACGTACAATGGTCCGAGCACGCTGTGGCTTGTAAACGGTTTGGTCACCGTTTGTGGTTTAGTGTGCTGGCTAGCGTTCTTCTCAAAAATGAATCAGTTCAAATGAACCTCAACCTCTGAGATTTCTGCGAGAATTGCATTTATGCTGACTTTCTCGTTCGCCCGGTTAGATCCAGCAGAGATCTGTGTAGCGCTTACATCGATCATCTCTGGAAAATACGGCTATGACTCGGTGATACTATCACTTGTTTCAGATGCTTCTATATTTTACATATTTATGTGTAATTATTGCAAAAAACCTGGAAGGATTTTTGGATGTTATATTATGTCATCACTAAGGGCATTAAAAACGTGTACTCAAACGCGTACCGCACAACCCTCGTATTTCATTTGACAAATACAGATTTCTCATAACTTATTTACCCAATTTTTTCCATAGTATTTTGGTGGTTTCTTCTTTTTGATTATGTTGTTAACAGTTTAAGAGACAACCAACCTATGTAAGTGATTCCTATCATGAAATGAACCTGTCTTCTATAAAACGTTCACACATGCTCATGTTGGATTACAAGTTCAGTCCATAAAATGAAGGATAACACAAAATGAGCAGATTGTGCGAATTTGACAGGTAACAGAAACATCTTGCTGACGTTCAAAAGAAATCATTGAAGGCAGCCAACGTTTCCCAAGGAGTAACAACCTATCTGCCAACTAGTTCTCTGGATGATCTTTAGCTAGCAAAATGAAGCATGTGAAGAATCGCTTCGAACAACTCAGCAATGGTCAAGAATCCACCGTCGAACACTGTCAGAGGCTGACGTAAAGGCTACCACCTCTACGATCATCTCTGCAAGGACACATTCTATCACATTTCATTAGATGACTCGTCATCACATCTACTGTGCGGATCTCAGAACTTTCTCCATTTGATTTTTTTTGCCTCGCATTTATCGTCCACGAAAATCACCGAACATTTCTTGTCTTGTTTTGGCTGCCGCCTGAGGATTTTGCATTCTTTATGAATGCTGTTAAATGCGGGTCGAGTTTATTCTTCTTGCACTCATGGAAATACTTAGGCGATGAAATTCCCACGTCGATCGGAGGAGAGCGTGGGGATAGGGTCAAATTGACGGCTTTGCTTCCTGGTCGACGGCATCACTAACCACCGTGCTACTACTCTCCCTTCGAACACTGGTTGTAGTTCTCAGCATTTTAGTGCAATTTAATAAATAAATGAATAGGCAAATAACGAATAGTGATCTTATAAATACAGTTCCACTGCCATTTCTTTTGTGTTATGTGATCTACTGACTTCTAAATATTTTTACGATTTTGACGATTTTTTACGGTTTTTTCAACTAATTTATCACAACTACAAGTTCCTCCTGGCTCCATTATGGTGGGCGTTTCTACTGGGATATAAAATTGTCGGGAGCTCTATGTGATTTCCGCCTAAGAATTTCTCCTTTTCTCATGATGATCTTGCATCGTGGTTTCGTAGGCTGCTTCCTTTTCCTTTGGTGTGTTTCTTTTGAACAACAAAAATAATACGCAGCAAGGAAACGAACATTATTCTACTCAAACGAACATAAATGTTACGGTGTTTCGATTAGTAGATGTAGTCACAGATATCGTCAAGAGATAGATGGAATTCTGCAGTAATAGTTTATATGATTGACACTGGGAGGTTATAAAGGATAAGCTCTCGGCGTTAATCAATTACTAAGGAATGCGCCATGCATTTCGACTTCATTAAGCATCGTTTGGAGGTGATTGAATGCAAATCTGGCCTTTACAATGACTCGCGGTGGCCTAGCGATGTATCGATCCAGTGCTGCTTTCCTCCCAGACAAGTCTGGTACCAATTTCCCCACCCAGGAGGGATGGAAGGCTTGGAGGGCCATGTGCGCGGGATCGATTCCACTTGTGTGTTGCAGGGCACCTTCAACCACTCCGCCACACGCACCCTTGGAGGTTATGGCCTTCAATATTGTAGGAGGATGCAGCTTTTAGGACTGTAATAATTCTGCGCTTTTGGCATCAGAGAATTGTGCTCGAATCTCGTACCTAACACTGATTTCTTAGACGTTTGCAATCTTCACCGTTTACACTAAGGCATTTAATCATGTTGCGATATTCTTTTTTCCTCTTCTACAACAAGGGTAGTAATGCATTACGTGTTTCCATTCATGCATCGATGACTCACACTCAACGATACGAATACTTCCCAATGCTTCAAGTACTTCTGTCTGGATGAGAAATCAGCATGATAAACAGTAGGAGGGAGCGTGTGGCTTGGGTAGCTTTCGAGAGTATCGAGAATGTAGTGAAGAGAACAAAGAGCCATCCGATGCTCCGTCCTATTTGAACGGTCGAAAATCAAAGACTTCGTTCTATGCCCCAAAACGTCGAGAATAAGGTGTGCTGGACACGCGATGCTCATGAACAACAACCGATGGACAGGAGCCGCTGGATCTCTCGGGATGTCAAACGTAGTGGAAGAATACCACCGACGCGATGAGTTCTTTACGAAAATCTAGAAGGAAGTATGATGCTCAACGAGTCTGTAGAACGAGCAAAACCTACTAGGATACTTTTAGACGCGACAGGGAGAAAGGGAAGATTTACTGGTGCTCGTATGAGTCACTCGAGATGATTAAAGGGATGACAGGCGATACAAGTGATACAGGTATCAATGATGCTGACACGTCCCTTCCGCCATTCGTCCACTATAACGGAATAGAAAATCCACCGTATCATTATATTCAGTTACTCCAGGGAGAATTTAATAATAAAGGGTTTTTGTTTCTGCGGTAGTTTTCTCATTGCTGTTTCCTTTTTGCTCTCACTTCGTTGCACTTATTTTCACTTTCCATTTCTGAAACTGCTTATGGACTCCTGCTTCTCTTTTCAATAATACTTTCGGATTATGACGAAAATAGGATTTTTTTTCGAATGTCCTTATTCGGCACTACCGCCTTTGTATTCGTTGTCATTCTCGATCCTACAGAAATGAAGGGAAAGGAAGCAAGAGCTGTAGGTGACCCGCAGTCCTCTGAGTGTCAAACTGTCGTGCTCAACATGAGAATCTTTCTCTCGAGACATTTCAGTGTTGTGTCAGGTTATCTTAACATATACGTGAGCACTTTTGATTTCGTAGTTGGAGCGAAAGAAAAAGACCTGTGAACTCGTCAGCGATTTAAACGCTACAAGTACTGATTTTTTCGACAATAAACGATACAGTTAAAGCAATTATGGGGAGAGCTACACAAAATGATAGAGAAAGTATTACGTGATCCATCTAAAAGTCTAACGTTGCCAAATTTGCTAGATTCTTCTGCATTTCATCTGCCAAAAGAATTGCCTTCAGAATTTGGAAGGATTTCACCATCTATGCTGAATATATGAATAGCACGTTGACGTAGTTCTTATATACTACTTCCCAAGGCACAGTGTGCCTACTACTCAATGAAAACCAACGGAACAAGATTGTGAGTCAGGGCGAAAAGAAGAGAATGACACGACTATCGTTGCGTAACTTCCCTACGAGCGAGTGAGGAATCGTGTCCACTCGCAACCGACACCCTTCGAAATATGCTGAAAGAACGTACTGCCGATATGTTCTATTTTACTAACCTAAAGTATCCGGCAATGTCTCTTAATAACTCAAAATACCGACATTCTATAAACGTTGGCATATATGGTTGATATATTTATTTATATGATCTTATAAACTGATCTTCTTTAGCTGATGCGAGGTTGGTATAGGTCTTCCTTGTCGTTGTCGTTGTTGTTTTTGTTGGTGTCGTTGGTCGATGGCTGACGTTTCGGCGATTTCGCTTTCTCCAGAGCTTGGACGCATTTTATATTAGATTACTTTAATTTTTCGGTGGAAAAAAGGCTAAAGTATTAATGAAGATCAAACGTTTAAATAGAGGGTGGGCTAGGATGTCTAGATAGGATATCCGGCAATGCTTACGAGGCAGCATCCATCCTCAGCGTGTGCTCATGATTTCTGAAAGGAGCAATGTGCTACGTCATATTAACAAAAAGCAATAGAACATAAAATAGTAAGACGGTTAGTAGATAGGTAATAGGATGGATGGATATTACTGCCGTCATCTAGTAACTGTTTGGAGCAAAACCTTTTGTGAAGCGGTGTTTCAATTGCATACCATCTTAAGGCGCTCTATCGAATCACATTAGCGTTATAGTAATGCTACATGAACTGGTTTCAATGCATGTATAGTATAGCGTAGTTGAGACCTTCAACTTTGGAAAAAATTTATGAGCTCGAAGTAAACCTCATCAATCTAAATAAAAACTTTTAGAATCTGTAGGGTACTGATAGCAGTTTACCAGCTATCTCATTATAAAGTTGTGCCTTTCTGAAACTGACAAGTCGTTTTTCTTATTGCCGAAGGTTATACCGTCTTCTACGAGTTTCTGAAGTTCTCATCCTCCCAAGTGTTTGATTACTGAAGTTTTACGACTAGTTATCGAAAAAACGCTATTGTCGCGAATTTGTCAATTTGTTTTTCTTTTACTGGTTGTTGCTGTTTAACATGACGTGTCCAATTAAAGATATGAGACAAAAAAAAATTGTGAAAAAGTGATATTAGCTTCTCACTGGCGGAAACGTTCAGATAATATCTAATGACTCGATGGCTACTAGAAAAGGTCTTTAGGGAGGTCATAGGTCCACTACACCCCAGTGAGTTTATTCATTGCAACTGGGGTTATTGTGGCAGCAAATTGTACTGAGTACTACCGAAAACTTCATCAGGTTGCCACGCGAACGTTTTGGTGGTCACTTTCTTCAACTGCTGTTAGAGGGGAGCCACCAAGAGAAGCCTGTCCTTGCCTTCTTGGCGATGTTCTAGACGGCCTTCACGGTTTGTCATCTACAGCTAGAGGTGCACAGCCGGGATTCCGTCACACATCCAGCCTGTAGTTGCCTCTTTGCGAGGTCTGATCCTCTTTCTTTCTTTTCTCTTCCGGATTCTAGAAAATTTCATCCATAATAAGAACTTCACTAACATCGACGTTTTTATTGCAGATTCTCTGAGTGGAAATGAGTGAGTCTCCATGATGATTACAAGAATATATTGAAACAAAATTTTGCTGAGATAAATTCGAAAGATCAAGAAAGAAGAGTATGCACTGAACCGATTTCCCTTATCACATTAAACGATAAATGTTACACAAAACTGTGCATTGAAAGGAAGGCTGAACCTTAAATTTGCTTAGCTAAACTTCGACCAATCGTGCGTACAGTAAGGAAAAAGAATGCATCTAATCGAGATCCGTCGCAAGTTTTTTCTTTACTTATTGTTTGCTTTTGTTGCTGTCCTTTGCTTTCCCATTCTCATTTGCCTATTTGCTTGACTATTTGTTTATTTATTTCTCGAGAAAGCGATTGCACTGCTTGAGGAATAGATATCGTGCTCCAATGGCCGGACGCAGCTTCGTCCACATGTCCTTATGGTCCCTATTGCCCTTATCGTAGTGGTTATGTTCTACTTCTCTTTTCTTTAAGGATCTTTCTCGTTCTGTTAGTGCATAAAAAGTGGGAGTAGTGTAGGGGTTTCGTAGGATAAGAACGTACCGGTTGTTACTTTGAACAGGTCTTTCGAACCATTTCGATTTTCATGCCAACGCTTGTGGTGTCGTTATCTAGGAAGTATCATTAGAGTTTTCTTCTTCTATGAAAGCCAATCTTCTTTTTCACTGTTCAAGTCATAACTTATAGAAAAAATCTGTTCTTCTGTTGAAATATTCGCAGAATTTTGTGGTCTATGGGAGTTCATAAAGAAGGACGCATGTGACGCAGTGGTTGGATGCGCCACTATGCCGCATACATGGAATCGGTTACCGTGCCCATGGCCCACCAAGCCTTCCATCCCTCCGGGGTCGGCAAATTGGTATCAGACTTATCTGGTAGGGTGGCAGCACTGGCTCGATACATCGATCGGCCACCGCGAGTCATTGTAAAGGCCAGATATGCATTCAATCACCTCCAACGCTACTTGATGAAGTCGAGTGCATGGCGCATCCTTCAGAGATTGATCAACGCCCAGAGCTTTATCCTTTAGAGCTTTATAGGAGTTCATGTAGGGTTTGAGGGCTCTAAGGACTTTTTTTTAAAATGGAAAGCTATGTTATTTCTCTAGGACTTACCGGGAGAGAGAAATCGTACCCACTATATTTTGATCGTACCGATAATCTGTAATTCAATCAAATAACTGTTTTCCTAGACGTTTCCTTACAATCACTGACCGAAACTGTTGTTTGTGTTCTTTTCAAAAAACTTCTTTCTTGCGTGCTTACAGAGGAAATCTAATGATTGCTACGTAATTTTCAGTCGCTAAGGATGGGTGATACACGACTGAATCACCTTGGAAGTATACTCGAGTCGAGAAACGGTACACTTCGACGGGAAGCTGCGATCGCCTTTGGCAAGTACTGTCTCTCAGACGACAAGGTAGTCGAGGTCAGTTAGATTTTTACTATCGAATGACTTTTCTAAACTTGAGCTATTACAAACTGTTCTTTAGGTTTTGTTGACCCACGTCTGTTCTACATTTTGGGATGGGCGAGTGGCGGCTGCTGACACTCTGAATTCACTTCTGCTGAATATGGAAACGTTCGGTGGAAAGATCGAAGATACCCCCATCATGAGTGCTCTTCAGGAAATCGATGCGGCACATGTACTGAAGACGTTCAATCCGTTGTTGAGGTAATCTTTTCGAATTTTTTTTTTCACCTACTTGGATACTTATATAGGCCGTCTTCACCGGTTATGCGAGTCCTATATTCCCGAGATCATCCAGGCCAATGTCTGCTCCAGGTCGTCATCACCACAGTCAATCTCTGACCTTGTGGATCAAAGGTAGATTTGCCACCATGCGACTTCGATATCAGGACGGTGGTGGCTCCTGGTATCGGTTTACTCCCATCTGAGTTTCGTAATGGAATCGCCGAACTTCTCAGCTTGGAAGACCCTGCCGTGCAATGAATTTCCTCGCTTTACATCGTAGCACGACACCTAGTAATACCTTTCAGCCATATTGAGGCGGCAAACTGTTGGGAGAATTTCATTTCTATAGGACACAAAACAATATCCCCAAAAAAACCAGCTGTAGTGAGTGAATAGAGACATTTTTAAGCATCATATGAATCATCTGAACATACAATCACCTTTAAAGTAAGGTTTCTAAAGCGCTAATTTTTTAATATCTTGCAACTGGGTGCCGTTGTGGTGCAATTTATAATGTATCGAAAATGGAACATACGGAAGTATGTCTTCGTTCAAATAAAGCGTAAGTGTACAGAATGACTCGAAATGCGGAGCGATGTGCTATTTCTATCTTAACTGACCGTCTTCGTTTTCGAAAAGTTCTCTGATTTTTTTGTTGGATCTCCATGAGGGTAAAAAAGAAAGATAGAACTCTCGGGGTTGTCAAACTCTGAGGGGTCGTCATGAATTCAACTTCATTAAGCATCATTGGAGGTGATTTAATGCATATCTGGCCTTTACAATGACTTGGTGGCTTACCGCCGGTATATCGAGCCAGTGCAGTTATCCTCCTCGTTATCCTCGTGACAAGTCTGATGATAGCACTTTGCCGACCCCTTAGGGATGGAGGCTTTGTAAGCTTGTGGCGCGGGGATCGACCCCATGTGTATTAAAGGCGCCTCAGACCACTGCATTACACACGCACATTCCATGAGGGTGATTAAAACGATTCAATTCATGATTGGATCACGCTTCCATTCCATTCATTCTGTTATCCCTCCGATCACCATTTGGCGGATGTGGTCCTCCATTCGTCTCTGTCCCGTGACGGGACTCTGTGTTCATCTTTTCGTTCTTTCAGTGATGACGGCTCAGCTCTGACTGAGAGCACTTCCGCTATTAAGGCAAACACTCATCAACAGCGTCTGATGCTGGATCAACATCTCGAGATGAACGCATTCATTGGCGTGACCTCGGTAAGTTGATTCCACTTGGAAATCATTGCTCATCGTGTGAAAGCCTCCATCAGATTTCAGGCCGGTTTTCTTAACGACGCTGATATGCTACCTCAGAGTGGTAATAATTCTCCACGTGAGGATTCCGGTGAGGTATGTACTACTCATCATTTCATTTATTTTCTTAAATCATCGAGCTAATGTCATTTATTTGCCCAGCGTCTCACCTCAGATTATCCGAAGTTAAATGTGGCGATAAAAGTTGAGGATTTGCAAGATAGCGATAGTCTGGACTCTTCTTCCCAAAAGGCTTTATTGAACTTTCTTTGCAGGTAATATTGTTATTCGCTCTTCAAAACTAACTCTGTGCTTTTGCAGATTAATTCTAGGGGTTTCTGGGAAACCACCCTTGAATTCTATTGATTAAATTACAGGCTTTTTCCTATATTATCAGATCAAAGATGGCAACATAGACATGGTGCTGCAATAGCAATAGCAAGGATTCTGTCTACCTCGTATTCAAGGTACTCTTTTTCACGGCATAAGAGTTTATTGTTTAACATAAGTGATTTTAGGCTACCTCTTCCTTTTGTCGACTCATGTGCTTTACAGTTGTTACATGTTTTAATCCTTGACCAGTTCAATGATTTTGTCTCAGGTAGTCGATTGTTCTATCAGTTCCCATGTCTACAAATATTTCGTGATTCTGTGTTTTAATCAGAGTAGATGTCGTTCGCACTACACTAGACAGACATTCTTAATGTTAGATGTACTTGCTCTTCAAAGGGTTTACCGCGTCGCATGAGTAATATTTTTCACTCTTGCGACTTATTCAAAGTTGTTTTGATTATTTGTTCTACTAGTTTTTACTGTTAACCTTCTTTTTGACGAGGATGGCTTCCTAAATAATTTTCCTATTTTAAATAATTTTACTGTTTCAATCCTCTTTGGACTCCAACATTTTCGCCGTTTTAGGTCGCAGTGCTACTGCCCCCGTTCGTGAGACCTGTGCTCAAGCATTAGGTCATTTCTTGTACAAAACTGATCAAATGAGGCAGTCCCTAGTACTTAGCAAACTTCGCACACTGTTATCGATGCAGGGAGAACGAGTGAGATCCCTTTAGCCTTCATCCTTTATATGAAAGCAATAATAGGTTCTCTCTTTTACAGAACTGGCACTGCAGACAAAGTGCTCTTCTAGTGTTCAAATACTTCTTTGCTGTCGCCTCTTCTTCTGATGCTTTTCACGATTGCTTTAAACTCGTTGTCGCAAGCTTGGACGATCCGGTAGATGATGTGAGTATCCAAATGCTCTACCTATGATAGTGTTTCATTTCAAGCTAACGTATCATTTCAATAATGAGAGTTTTAATCAGTTTTTAGTGGTTTCCGATAGAAGTTAATTTCTGGGTTTGTAGCGTTGATTTATGCATAGCATTTGTCTTGTGATTTTCCTTATATTTCGTGATTAGGACACCTTTTTTGTTGCGCTTTTGCAAATCTATGACTTAGTGTGCGTGTGGCAGTGTCTATGGCCTTCATGACCCTTACAAGTGTTTTCCCAACTTCATTGCTGGGAAGGGTGCATGTAGAGCAGTGTTTGGAATCACCCAGTAATACATATGGGATCGATCCCCGCTATCAAAGCTTACCAAACCTTCCATTCTCTGGGTTTCGGTAAATTGGTACCAAACTTGTCTAGGAGGATAGCAACCCTGGCTCGATACAACGGTAATGCATCACGGGTCATTGTAAAGACCAAATATGCATTCAGTCACATCCAATGATGCTTAATGAAGTCGAATGCATGATGCATCCTTAAGGGATTGATCAACGCCTAGAGCTTTATCCTTTGTATCTTTTTATCCATAAGGATACCACATAGGATTACGTCCATTGTGTATAGTACCACATAACTGTACGATCAATGGGCTGGCCTTCAACTTAACGATCAGTTTCCTGCATGAAGAGAAGATGAAATAGAAATGTTTTAATGTCGTTATAAAAAAGTGAACAGTTTTGCTGTACAACGTCGCAAGGATGAATGAAAACATTCTTAGCACTCGATGGTTAACGACAGAATAACTGAAGTTGTTGGGTTGTTCGTTAGGTTATATCTGTTACGTTATTAGTTTAAAATTCGGTTTGCTTGAAACCGTTAGTGGAGTTTTGGCCAATTGCAGTACAGATAATCCTAGCAATATCTGACCCATAGGTACTGTTCTGCCAAAGGGAAAGGGAGAGAGATAAAATCCAAGGAATTCTAAGCATTTGTAACGTGTGTTTGATTATTGTAGTACCAGAAAAGCTGTAATAGTCTTAAAATTTCGCAATCTTGAAAAAGCCAATGTCATTACGAACAAGAAGACAGGGCGAGCAGTAGGGAACCAAGTGTTTATACTTGCAAACTTCAGCTTTTTTTTAAAATTAAGGTGGTGTCCTGTGCAGTTACTACCTTATCTTCTTTGTTATCTAATCCATCGGTGGATAGTGAACGTTCAAATCTCATACAGAAGGTGATGTCAAATGTTTGGTTTTTGCTAGAGCAGGAATCAAAAAAGGAACCGGTAATTTCTTCATGGCATTTAAATCCCTTTCATTTGGACATTAAAGTGAGTGCACTCCACTTCAGCTTCGTACTGGACTGGATGCCCTTGCTATAGACTTAATAGGCATTTTGGAAACCTGGATGTACCTTAATGAGTCGGCAGTTTTGACCAGGTACATCATTTTCATGCTGCAATATGTTATGTAGTATTATTTTCATTAAGGGAACGTAAAGTCTCGTAGTTAATTTGAACATCGTGAGGTGTTTATAGAAGATGTAGTTCTTCCTCCATTGTCTTTATCAAACGCAATGCACGGAACCTATAGTACTGTACTACTGCTATTACTAATATGAGAACTACAGCTTCTGGAAACATTTCGGGATGTTCAATTATAGTGTAGGACTTTACGATATGTGATAGTTTCGCTCAGTTGGCTATGTTGTTTTCAACCGTCCACGTCAACGCTATAGAAATTCATGTGTTCATTCTTTTTTTAGGGAACAGATTTTGATAATTGTGAGCATGGTAGATGAAAAATTCCAGTCAAGGTCACAGAAAATTGTCACCCTTCTTTTCACCGTCTTCAAACGAGACGAAGGAGTTCTTAACAATGACGTATGATTGTTATTGATTTTTCAGTTTACTTTATTAGTTGCACGTTAGCTTTAACGCTTTTTAGAGCTTTGTATATTAGTTAAACGTTATCAGAAAACCTGGTTAGTTACCAGAAAGTCTGATTGTAGGACTGTGATATATTAATTGCAGGATATTCTTGTGGTCCTTAAACTGTTCTATCGCATCTTGTTGTTTACGGCTCCTACGTCTAACATGTTGCTGTTAGAAAATACGTATTTAACGTCTAAAACTGTCATAGGAAAATATGGGTGAGATTTGCTTCATCGTTCTTTGACACAAATATGATTAGAGAGAACATTCCTGGGATCGTCCTTTTTTGTATATCAACAGTCGAACTTCATTTTTTGGTTTGAAAGTTCTGACTTTTCAATTCAGATCAAATTTGATTAAATCAAGGACAGTTCTCGACAAAATAGGCCCATGGGCAGGATGTTTACTCCTAGACCATAGAAATGCTATTATAGGTCTGTTTACAATTAATTATGGCTACATCTTCTTGTTTAGTCTATCTTTGAGCTATATCTTTATGCATTATCCATAATATGTTCGGTATGAGTGTATAAGAAATTAGCTCGTATGTTTACATTACATTAGAAAATAGAGTTTCCCTTTGCAGAGGATTACTCCTTTTTTTCTCGTTCTAACAATTTTTCGTGCCCTCTCCTCTCCCTTTCATTTGTTTCTGAATATTACGTGGTAAATGATGTATAATAATAAACTGGTTGAAGCCTTTTGGAGTCCGGTGTTCCGTTTAATTTTCTTTAACCACAATTCTTCTAAGGTTATCCTCTTGAGTCTTTCTGTCAACCCAGTAATGAAGTGTTATTTGGATGTCAAGCTCTCGTTATTCCTTGTCCAAATTTTATGTTGTTGAATGTCTTAATGGGATGGTTAGGTACATTTTTTCAGATGTGTTCACTTACTGCGTTGATACCTCAACGAGTTCACGAGATGACCCCAATATGAGGATGGCAAGTGAGGAAGTGCGATGTCTGTCTGATAAGTCTGTGTACTTCTAATCTGTCAGATTGTCTTTAAAGATTTGCGGGCTTAGTTTATTTATTTTCAAAGAACGTGTAGTAGTTTTCCAGAGAAAAAGACGAGGTCTATATTGCTCGCAAAATCATTGGAGCGAAATTCCTTGCGTTGATTATTCATCTGCACTACGAAAGTGGGATAGAAGTTGATGGACAGCCAGTGTAAGCTACGGTTTTGTAGCATTATTTAAGCGTCAAGTCAAAAGGTCGACTTTCTATAAACCTCAGCATAAGTCGATATCTCTATATCTGTTCCTAAAAACTGCCTCTGCTTAGCTGACCTGATGTTGGTATAGATGTTTTTCTTGTTGTTGTTCGATGGCTGACTTTTCATCGGCTTCTCCTTCCCTGAACCGTACCGTTAGGCCACCTTTGTGTTGTTCGCATGTGTTGTGTGTGCGATGAGTGTCTCACCATCCCTGGTGGACTACAAATAGGTGGTCCAACAGCACGGCTGTGAGAAAGGCGAATTCACCGAAATGTAAGCCATCTAACAACAGCAACAGTAAGAACATCTATACCACCCTCGCATCAGCTAAATAAAGACAGCTCATAGGAACATATATGTAGATGAACCGATAAGGGTTTCACTGCTTTTATTACAGGGCTGAAGCGATACAACTATTATTTGTTCCTTTTCTGCGATCAAATCTGTTATATCAAAATCTTGGTGCTGCTATTATTTTAAACGAATGGGCTGCTGTGTATAGGGACTCCTTAAACAAGTATGTTTTTTCGTCGTATTCTGTTATTGACGCAAATGTGTAGGGTAGGAATAAACCGTCAAATAGTGTAGCAGCTGGGTTTATGAACCCATTTCATAAGTGTTCCTCAAGTCGTGAATCTTAGAGCTGTTCAAATTGATGCGCCCGTCACCGTTCTTCAGATTTGTGACGCATTTCTCAAGGCACCGCCAAAGAATTACGATGAGCTCACGTCTGCTGTTAACCATCTTACAATGGTTTGATCATATGCATTGCTACTATTTGCGTTTTCTTTCTGTTTTTTTTCGTCGGATTTAGTGGATTACTTAGTAGATTGTGTTAGGATGCCTTCGTAGTTTTAACCTTTACTGTGGTTGTTTTAGGATTGTAAAGAATTCGTTGACTACTGCATCTCTCGTGGGGTCGACAGGAATAAGCTAAACTTGGGGGAGTCAGTTTCTGTAGAAGAAATTAGCAAGTAAGGTTTAAATTATTTAGAAAGCACTTCATTCACAATGTCTTATATGTTCAGGATGGCGTTCGATCAGTGTCTTGTCCAGTTAACAGATCCTAATACTATCGAGTCACTCACCACTCGTTACAGCGCTTTAGCGGATTCGATTCAGTTCACAAAATTAGCGGTGAAGACAAATACGACGTGAGCTTCTTTACTTTTCTTTTCTATTACACTTTTCTACCACTTACCATTACATTTTCTACAAACATTCATCGTTGTCTTGCAGAAGGGTTACTGCCTTTTTGGCATCGGCATTGTTTTACTTTGGCTTTGCTCCCGAGAAACTTACTCCGATGGTGCGTCCGCTCGTCGAATGCATGCAGAATGAACCAAATTCTACTGTTTCGGCCGAGATGAGTTTTCCATGTAGTATTCTACTGTATAGAGCGCATGGGGCGCAGTGGTCGGAGGCGCACTGCGGCAAACACGTGGAATCGGTTACCGCTCCTATGGCCCGCCAAGCCTTCCATCTCTCCGAAGTCAACAAATTGGTGCCAGATTTGTGAGGCAGGATGGCAGGACTGGCTCGATACATCGGTAGCCCACCGCGAGTACTGTAAAGGCTAGTTGTGCATTCAATCACCTCCAAACGATGCTTAATGGAATCGAATGCAAACCGCAACCCTAAGGGATTGATCAACGATGAGAGCTTTATTCTACTACACATACTTTGCAAATCCTTATATGCCGGTTTCGAGTACTACCTACTTTAGGTCTTTCGTGGATCTATTGCTTTAATGATTGCCTATAGCATGCCAAGGACTCCAAAACCGTACATCAAGGTATCATTAGACTGTTAGCAAAGGATTTTTCAAATGTTTCTATTCATATACGCTATCTCTCCATTTTGCTTCAAAATGTGCATTATAAGGATCGCGCCATAGGCCCGTTTTAGTGCAGTAGTCTTCGTAAATCCAGGTGATTTCTCGGGCAATGGATATGTTTTCTGGGTGCTCGATTCGTGTACCTAAACCGAGTGACTGGTATGATTTAGAAAGCACTCATCGTTATTAAATTCGAACTGTTTTAATTGTTTTTGCAGGCTTGGGAAGGATGAGGAACGCATGATTCTTAGCTTACATCGAAATGATCCTGAGAAGAATGTACCTTCGCCTCAAAGCTGTAACGCGGAACTGATGTTTTTCGTGAGCATTATTCCGGATTGTATCACTACTATTTCAAATCCTATCCACAATTTTTCTTCTAGATATGCTCTTCGTTTTCTGTTGATCAGCTGCCAGAATTTTATCAGCAGTTTGCATTAGATCAATGCGATAATGAAGAGGTTACTTGTTTGAAATAATTTTTAGTTTTCATTCAAATTTTATATCGCGCTCAAATTTATTGCAGTCGTAGAGGGTTTTTTTCGGAAGGGGGTAGCGCAGTAGTTTGTGATGCTGTCCACCAGGAAACAAAAGCGCTACTCCGATCCACCTACCAAACTGTGTTCTTCAATCCACCTGAAGACGCCTTGACCCGAGTCGACCAACGTTCTACGACATTTATAGAAAAGACGAAATTCTTTAGCGGATCCGCAAAAATACGAGAAATGTTTGAAAGCCATTGTGCACGATGAATGTGAGGGAAAATAAACGAATTTTTGAAGTATTAGAATGCGCACCATGTGAAGACAGGTTATGTGAAATAAAAAGAAGTATTTGCTTTTTTTTGGTCTTATAATCACCACCATTATTATTTTTAACTTGGTTTCAATTATCGTTATTAGTTATTAGTTATTTTTTTATTATTATTGTTCCTTTTATCTTAAGTAACATCGGTTATACTTTGAGACTTGGGCGACCTGTCTTCACCAGTTGCGCTGACCTCAGCATAATTTCCATTTCTTTGGAGATTTGCTGGTTTAGCCGTTGTGGTTTCCTGGTGTTCCGAATGGTAATCCTAGCTAAAGTCTGCCTCAAATCGTTACCACCACAGGCAGTCGCAGCCCTTGTGGATCAGAGGAGGACTTGCCACCATACTAATAGATTGACCTTGGTATTGCTTTATTCTTGCTGCGCTTCCTGATGGAAATACCAGACTTCATTACATCTCGGGAGGCCCTGTTGAAAGGATGAACTACCCGGCTGTACGTTGCAGCTTGACACCAGGGAACACTTCCTAGCTACGATGAGGCGGTAAGCCGTTGGAAGGACTATCGGTTATATTATCGTTTATTTATCCTTTTTTATCACCTTTATTTGACGTAAAAGACTTTTATTGTTTGAAGGTGCTGTTGTCTCGCCTTGCGTTGCACGATTCTATGTGGTCAAGAGTAGGATCGATGCTATCTGATTCTTCGACGTTATCCATATTACAGCTCTTGAAAAGTTCGAATCCAGCGCTAAGGTTATTACAAAATATTTGTTTTTTTTTTTTTGAACCGGCACTTGGTACCAATACTGTGTTGTTTGTTCGCTTCGTGTCCTGTTATCGTGTTATGATAAACTTGAAAGGTTTTGAAAACTACCACAACAATGGTAGACTTAGTATGTGAGAAATATAGTCGAGTATAGATATAAATGCTTGCTGTTATAATCAGTTTGACCTAACCCTGGATCTATTACTTCAAACAGTAGCGCTATCAGATATTTACATTATAGATTTGCTGGGTCGAAAGCTGTGGAGACGTTTGCTCGTTCACGTCTTGGTGATACGATTTCCCGGATATTTGACCCCTTGTCGTCCATGCTTTCCAATGTTTCTGATGAAAATGAAAGAAGGGGTGCTATTGAAGCAATGCTGAGGTAATGTTTACCAGTTATGATTAAAGCTACTGCTATCGGAACACTTAGCACGTAACCGCTTTTGCAGATTGTCGTACATGAATTCCGCTCTAAATGGTGTTGTATCATTGTTGGCTCCTCTCGTATTTGTTCGTATGACGGACAAGTTGGAAGAGGTTCGTGTAGCAGCTGGAGAAGCATTTCGCAATATGGTCCCACTACTAGCTCTGGAGGTTTGTGTTGACCGTTTATTTCTTAGCTCGTCAAAGTAAGTTTATATCTCTTAACTGGTTCACCCGACTTCAATGCAGCTGCTTCAATATTCACAGGTTTTGATGCAAACATGGCCAAAAATAGTTTACTTTCTTAGTTTTGAACAAACGCCTCCAATCTTGTAGTGGGCAACATGTCTGAGGCTGATTTTCTGGCAACTGCTGGTAATTTTTAGATTACTGGAGTTCTTGAGAGGTTGTGGATTCATTCCTTCTTTTGTATTTTTTTTTTGTTACATGACCCGACATTGCACGTTTCACACAGTGCGGATCACAGTACTTCTTGCATTCGCTTCTTTTCCTCGCATCCACAGTCCACGAAGACATCCCAACATTTTTGCGTATGACTTCGGCGGCTACTTGAGGATTTCTCCGTCATTGTCACGAATATCACTGTATCGTAGTCGGGTTGATGCTTCCTGGAATCCTGGCATGCCAGTGCTGAGGCGTTCCGGCGTAACTTGGAGGACATCAGCTTAATTTCAACTAGTTTTATATCAGTTTTCACACCCTATTAAGATGAGAGGATTGCTTAACTTGGGGTGGCGTCGTACAAGAGCCTGGCTAGATTCGGTGATCCACATAGTGAACGGTTCTTTATGTTTAATTCTGTTTGGATTCAGAATTTTCAACAAATTGGGTACGAAACTTCACTTTTTCTAAAAATTTGTAACAGGGTAGTCATCAACAGTACGTTGTGTAATACTATCGCATCCCTCTCAGCAAATTCGCGCTTGTTAGATTGTCTTATTATTTGAGATACGAGCTTCGACATAAATTTCTATAAATAATTACTTCTATGCTCCATAGAATCGTAATTTTATCGTTTCAGTTAGAAGACTTGTTTCTGATTAACCATTACCTGTGAATTCTTATCATATTTGCTCCAATTAATAAAGTTTAAAATGAGCTGCTGGAATATATTGGTTTAAGATGAAAGGTGGCCATTATTCTCACAACTTATGAATGAAAATCAATCATGCCATGTTGAGAACCATAGGAATTTTCAATGCTTTGCTAACAAGGTGCAAGTTTTCTCTATTAGGTCGCAATGGAAATCCGTTGCCCGTGAAATTTTTGAGCGCATGGAGGGTTTTTTTTGGCACGGTTGCGATCTTCGGCAACACGATCCTGGAACCTCTCGGATTTCTTTCAGCAGGGATCATATGATTCCTATCCTGCGAAGTTTAAAATTTTGTAGAGTTAATACATTCTAGTCTTATAATGGATCTTTCAGAAAAGAAAAGGCATGTTTTTGTGCCCTTTATAAGAATAAACAGAAATTCGGCGTACTCTTATCGTGATAACACCTATGTCTTTCCCATAAGTCTGACATACCCTCATTTTTTAGCATTTTAGTTATGAAAGAGTTATCGGGAATGGTCGCAATATCTGAATGTGTTCGTATCATACTGTAGAGTATATTTTTCGTTGCGAGCTCTTTGCTAGTTCGCTGACATGTTGAAGATTTTCAGGATGTCAGTGTAGCTTTAGTCGGGTTAAGTGAAGCTTTATCTGCTATTCGCAAGGAGAGTGCTGACTTCATCAGTGTACTTTCTGCACCTGGCAAGTTGGAATTGGTTGCAACTGCCACTATTCGTGGTCTTTGCAAGACTATACAACTCAGGCAGTATCAAGCAGTGAGTTCATTAGGACTTTTCAGTTGAACTACGAGAAAGATCTTCGTTGCAAGTTGTTGTCTTTGCTTATGATTGCTGAAGAATAAGAATGGCAACGCTACTTTGATTTAAACGTTTTCCAACTTTCTCCCATTGTGACTTATGATCAACACTTTTTTTCTTCTATTTAAGGAAGGAATAACGTGGATTCGATTTCTTCGAAAATTCGGGCTAAATGGTATTTTAGCTGATGACATGGGTCTTGGGAAAACCTTACAGACCTTGTGTGCTCTTGCCTTATCACTTGATAATGGTGAGTGGAATGAGAGTTTAAACAAAAGTAGACATACTCGAGCCATAGTTTTGCTTTTCTTTATGAATTCATTTTGTGCGTGGTTGTTTAAAGTTTGTAAAGTTTTGAAGCTAGATTGGTTCCATTCGCTGATAAAAAGTTATGTCGAGCCAATTAGGAGCTTTAAAGGTTCGGCTCGGGCATATTCTACATTCACAGACTCTACCACTCTGTGGCGTCTGGCGCAGTGTTCGGAGGGGCCTTGCAGGATACATAAGGTCGACCCCCGCATCCAAACTCACCAAGCCTTAGCCAGACTTGTCTGGGAGGATAGCAGACAAAATCTGGACAAACAGCAGCACTGGCTCGACACATCGGTAGACCACCGCGAGTCATTGTAAAGGCCAGATATGCATTTAATCATCTCCAATGATGTTTAATGAACTTGAATGCATGGCATACCCCTCAGGGTTAGATCAACGCCGAGAGCTTTACCCTCTATTTATCATTATATGGTTCGAAGTAAAATTGTGTAGAGAAGTGGTGTAATTAAGACCTCCAAATTATTAGACGTTAGAAATTACTTTGACTGTTTGAACTCTTATGTAACGAATTCTTGAGTTATTTCCAGCTAATGTGTTTTCAAGGGGCTCGTGTGGCGCAGTGGTTGGAGGCGCCACTGCGGCATGCACGTGAAATGCGCCCATGGCCCACCAAGCCTTCCATCCCTCCGGGGTCGGAAAATTGGTACCAGACTTGTCTGGGAGGATAGCAGCACTGGCTCGATACATCGGCCGGGCACCGCGAGTCGTTGTAAAGGCCAGATATGCATTCATTCACCTCCAACGATACTTAATGAAGTCGAATGCATGGCGCATCCCTCAGGGATTGTTCAACGTCAAGAGCTTTATCCTTTATCCTTTAATGTGTTTTCAGTCTTCACTTCTTGCTGTTATTCTTCTCCTTCTTCCTATCTTGCCTAAAGTTTTATATATCCATTTGTTGTTCAGACGACCATCTGTCCACAAGATGTTCATTGATAGTATGTCCGCGTACTCTCGTTGATCACTGGTGCAACGAATGGCGTCGTTTTTTTCCCGGAAGGCTTCCTGCTCGTCGAGTAGAAGGGACGCTGGTAAAATTGAAATCCGCCGAGATCGTTGTTGCTGCATATGAAGATCTGAAAGGGAATGCATCATTGGGGTTATGTTGTTCTATTTTTAGTTTTTTTTTCAATTTACTTAGCCCTTTAAGATTTTTCTGACACCAATTACGTAGAAAGCTCAGCAAGCGGCGGAAACAGAAAAAAAAAATTAAAAAAATTACAACTGAGTTTGTTATTTGGTAAGTTACAGCTGATCTTGGCTGTTTTGCCATAGCTAAACATAATGCACAATTGGTTTACATTAGTGTCCTCATGTATTTAGTCTTTTTTCGTAGACAAGTCGAACCAAAGGTTTTGAGCCCATTGTACCACAGTTCCATGCTGCATGGCTGGCCTGGCTTCATAGAGATGCGGTAGTGGGAATTCCACAGATGATCGTTTCTTCAATGCAACACGATGGGCATAGCAAGCACCTATCTATCTGCGCTGGTTAATTAGGGACAGATCTTTCCACGACAATGAGAACATTTGCTTGACACATTGGTAGCCATCTCAAGTCACTGTGTAGGCCGAATATTCATTAAGCCATTCCGCCTCGGCTGCCGTATTGCGTTTCTGGCCTAACGGACTACGGGCAATTTTTCGTTTGCTGCGGACTTTCTGGTGTTTTTGACAACAAAGAAGTCTCAATAAGTTGAGGTCTTGAGGTATTTTGAATATGATCGGACAGTGGAAGAGATTTTGAGCTATTATTATGACGTACGAATGATATGTATGCTGCTATACACTATATATTACCAAAGTCCACTGTACAAATACATTATTTGAATTTGGTAGCACTTTCCGGCTTGATTTATCATAGGAATTGAAATGGAATTGTAAATGGAATGGAATTTTTTTGAAAATCAGTAAGCTCTCGGTAAACTATCGAATGAATATACATAATCCGATAAATATCTCTGGAACCCGTTAAACTCAGCTTGGACACTTAGTGTCCATAGAGTCGGTTGATCCAGATCGCTGTGGACACTTGTGTCTATACGGGGTGTACTCCATTGAAGTGGTGGTACTACTAGATTTTTCTGCTGGAATTTATAGCGGCATGCAATATCGGTATGCTCCGGAAGTCATCTTTAGCGCATTGGTCTGAGGCGCTCTGCAGTACACATGGGATTGATCCTCCAGGGTACCAGCATTCTATGGGGTAGGCCACCGCTAGTTATGGTGTAGGCCATATATGAAGTCAATCACCTCTAACGATGCTTTGTAGTCGAATTCATGGTGCATTCCTCAGGAACTGATCGATCCTGAAGACTTTATCCTTTTTATGTACACATGTGTATGTATACATAAACGTGTATATACATGTATGCATATTAACGCATAGGTTCGTGTGGTTTTACTAGTTAAAAGTTGAACTCCAGGCGTATTGCATGGAACTACGTCGTTATGGACGAAGGCCACATTCTCAGAAACCCTAAGACATCACTTTGGCGTGCAGCGAATGAGTTGAAGTCCACCAGTCGGTTGATTTTATCCGGTACGCCGGTCCAAAATAGGTGAGTTTTTAGTATCCCCACTTTACATCTTTGTGGTATCTGCATCCTATTAACACTTAAAGTGCCAAACTGACCTTTCAACAACTGCTAGCATCGGCACAATAATTGGAGCATTTGAGGAATTAAGAGCTTGATAGACTAATTCAGGATGTCTACCAGCTGTAGATATGGTTTTCCAAAACTACTACTTTGTTTTTATAGTTACTTAGAATGAAGACTTTCAAGAAATGGGACCAAACTTCAAATTTCATTTATTCCAGCGAGTACATTGGAAGATACCACTTCATCCTACTAGATCAGAAGTCGTCTATTGAGTCAACTAACTCACACTTGTTTCTTCTTAAAAAATCGCTCAGTGATTTTGAACGTTTTGTAGATGTTGATATAGTTCACTGTGGGCCACAATGTATTGTTTTAAACCTGCCAGGGATAGTTATTTTGGTTATATGTGGAAAGTCACCTAATAGAAACCCTATGTTCAAAGCATTTTGCACTTTGTATGCTAACTGTTAGAGCAAGTGTGGCGCAGTGTTCTGAAACGCCCTGCAAAACACACACATATGATCGATCCCCGCGTCCCTGGCCCACCAAGCCCTCCATCCCTCCGGGATCGGTGAATTGGTACCAGACTTTTTTGGGAGTATAGCAGGACTGGCTCGATACATCGGTAGCCCACCGCGAATATTATAAAGGCTGGATATGCATTCAATCACCTCCAAATGATGTTTAATGAATGACGCATCTCTGAGAGATTTATCAACGCCAAGAGCTTTATCCTTTATCTTTTTATGCTAATTGTCACTATACCTCTGGTATTTGTAGTCCAGCCGATTTATGGGCACTCTTTACGTGGTTAATGCCTGGTTACCTCGGTGATGAACGTACTTTTCGTGCGCAGTTTCTTCGTAAGGTCCTTAAATGCCGAAGTCATAAGGCATCTGAAAAGGATATACAGGTATTTAGAGTTTAGCTATTTATCTCCCCCTCTCATTTGATTTCCTTTAGGAGGGATCGGAGGCTGTTACACAACTTCATCGGCTCATATTACCGTTCATAATGCGGCGACTTAAGTCGGAGGTACATGTCGTCGTGATAGATCTTAGATATATCAACTTCAATCGGAAAAAAAATTAGGTTCTCCGAGAATTGCCGGACAAGAATGTGCAAGACGTTGAGTGCCAATTAAGCGATGTGCAGCGCACCATCTACAAGTTTATTGTCGACAGGTTCCTTTTGATATTCTTTCGAGTTTTTTCCCATAATATCAGTTACTAAGCTTGAGAAGTAGAATTGCTCTGGGCATAATTGCTATCGATCGGATATTGATGGCTTTCGAACTCATTTCTGATCTGCATATTTTCCTTCCATACGAAATTTTTCTGTCTTAAGATGTACTGCGAATCGGCTACGGCTTGCTTCTCGAAGTGGGATTTCTCCTCTCCATGCATTAACTGCACTTCGGAAACTTGTGGATCATCCCATTCTTGTACAAGACGTCCTTTCAAAGCTTGGGGCACCAGAATCCATTATGAGCACGGTATATTCGGATTTGAGTCATATTCAATCTTTTATGCAAAAATTTATAATAATAACCAGTTTTACTTCACTTTTCGATTATTTTTTTGTCACCTAAACTGGACAGTTGAGTTGAAAATAGGATGGGCTTTTACAGAACATAAGCGTTGTAACCATAATGATGCTGAGATATTTGCAGAACCACGGACCGCAGGTGCCTGCGGTGGGGAGTGAACGCGCTATTACCATTTCCGGGAGCTAACGTGTTCACCACCACATCATGCGAGTCTTCCGTTCCGCCTTTCTCTCGGCTGCTTTATTGACATATAGGTGCTATGTATCACCTGTATCACCTGTATCACCTGTAGTCCCGTTGATCGTCGAGTGACTCGAGCGGGCGCCAGTAAATCCTCCATTTTTCCCTATCGCGGGCAAGAGTAGCCCAATGGGTTCTCCTCGCTTTAGGGACTCGTCGAGCATCATATCTTTCTTCTAGGCTTTCGATCCGATCTTGCTATGGTGTATGAGGTGCTATGAGGAATCATTATTGAACGAAGGACTCGCGTGGTGTTGTATTGAACACGTTAGCTCCGAAAAGTTAATTGCCAAAACCAGGTCCGATCTCCGCCGCAGACACCTGGGGTCCGGAGTTTTGCAATTATCTCACCATCGTTGTGATTGTATTACACATAATATCCTGCCGTTAGAAAAGTGTAGGCACTAAATAAAAAGTGACTGCTTAGGCTCTTATATTTGATCTTTTTTATACCTTTTCATTAAGACAGTTTTCTCCCAACGGTTTACCGCCTCATCGTGGCTGCGAGGTGTTCATGGGTGTCGAACTGCGATGTACAGCGAGGCCCTGGTCCTCTCTCCCAAGCTGAGAAGGATTCCGCCGTTTCCATCAGGAAGCTTAGCTAGGAGTAAACCAGTACCAGGGTCCAACACCTTCTTGGTATCAAAGTCACATGGTGGCAGAACTCCTCTGATCGACAAGGGCTGCGACTGCCTGTGGTGGTGAAGGCCTGTTGTAGACTTTGGCCACTGAACTCAGGATCGCAGTGAGCAACAATGGCTTAACCAGCAATTCTCTGAAAAATGGAGATTATGCTGGTGTCCGCACAACCAGTGAGGACGAGCCGTTCAAGTGTCAAATGTGTTAAGACAGTTTACAAAGACATTTCAAAAACCTCAAAATCCTTCGTGTGAACAACAAATATCGCTCAATGCCTTGTTAGTATACACTAACGCGACGACAGGATTTTTCGTGATGATTTATTAACGTCAATGGAGTCCCTTTCTCGAAAAGTGTTTTTTTTATTGATTTGCTGCATGTATTTCAATTTGACAGTAGCAGTGAGCGGATGAAAAGATTTCCCAAGTTTGAATCCGCGTTAACAGTTTTCATACCGGAAGCCTTTTAATATGTCTTCCTGCTATTTGTACTTTTGTTATATGGTGTTGTTTAAAAATGTATTTAATTCAAAGGAACATTAAAGCAGTCTAGTGCTTTACTCTCAATGGATCAGATTTCATGTGAGGTCGACGAAGCCGCGCATTTAGCTTTGTTGCGCCCAAGTCCCTGTTACAAGAAGTAGTGTTTTACTAGTATGTGTTGATAAGTTAAAGACTTATATAAGATGTAGAAGGCGCTTTTACCAAAATGTTCTTCGTTGTTGTCATACAGCGACGAAAGAGTGGCATATTTACTCTAAAGTATATGTTACAGGCTTTCGTGATTCTGATTTTCTATGAGTATTGGTACATAACTCATAACCGTTGCTTTTAAGGTTTTTTGGAAGCTAATTGTTTTTTTTTTTTGCAACACATCACTTTTTTTATTAGTGATGCTGACATTGGCTTTATAGGATCTCTTTGAAACCTGATTTTTCTTTTGGCTATTTGTTTCGTTTATTAACTTGAAATGATTCCTGAGGAAGCTGTTTGGCTTAATGATTTCGTGGATTTTCAGCTATCTTCCGCTTCATCGGGAAAAATGGCGGCTTTGGGACAATTGTTTAGTGAAGCTGGCATAGGAATCACTATTGAACGAGAGGATTTAGAGGATGATGGTTGGTAACGAAGTCTTTTGTAAGAGCGACTCAGTCTCAGTTTTTCTTTTTAAATAGATCCTTTGTCATCTATACCTATGGAAATGCCACATCGGGCGTTAATCTTCTGTCAGTGGAAGTCATCTGTACAGCTTATATCAAACGCGTTGGCCAGGTATTTATAACTACTTTAATCTCTTAGGTATGAGTACCTTGGGTATCTGCAGCTCTATCCTTTATCTTGGGTATTCTTAACTTTTTGAAGTTGAAAATCAATTTTATAGTTTTTATTAAATGCAGTCGAGTAGAAGTCCATAAAGTTTGGTAAAATGAATTGTTCAGAACCTGACGAAGAAATCTTTTCTTTTTGCAGCTTTGGGTTCCACAAATATCTTACCATTTCACCTAATGAGGATTTTCTCTACTTTCATGCATTAACTATCTTGTTTGATCACTTCATGTTTTCGTTTCTTACGTCCCACATGTAGCGTTTGTGGCACGCGTGGCGCAGTGGTCGGAGGCGCCCTGTAATACACACATGGGGAATCGATCCCAGCGATTATGGCCCACCAAGCCTTCCATTTCTCCGCATTCGGTTAATCGGTACCAGGCTTGTCTGGGAGGATAGCAGTCCAGCTCAAGACATCGGTAGTCCAACGCGAATCATTAAAAAGGCTAGATATGCGTTCAGCCACCTCCAAGGATGTTTAATGAAGTCTAATGCAATGCATGGCGCATCCCTCAGGGATTCATCAACCCCGACAGCTTTATCTTTTATCCTTTAACATCTTGTGTTTAGCATGACATGTGGCTCAGAGTTAAGACATTTGCACTGCACTAAGAAAGTGCTTTTATCCTTGTCATTTTTTTTCTCCTCGTTTTATCATTTAAGGTTTTGGATCATTCTTGGCAATACTTCAGAGGCAATTTCGGGGCACCTATCTCACATCTGGTGCTTGATGGTTCAGTCGACCCCAGCGAACGTCAATCCATAGTGGATCGATTCAACACTGATCATCTTATCGACGTACTTGTGCTCACCACACATGTGAGTTTATTCTGTCCGCTTAGACCTTGGCTATTTCTTTGTTCTCTACTTCTGTTCAGATGCAAATGACATGTTCGATATTTTCAACTGGTTAATCGTTAGACTTATTAATTGGAACGATTTCTCTGTTACAGATCGGTGGTGTTGGTTTGAATTTAACAGGTGCTGATGTGGTGATTTTCCTTGATCACGACTGGAATCCAATGAAGGATCTCCAAGCTATTGATAGGTGATTAGTCTTTTTTCTCAGGACATTTTTCGTTTTTTTTTTCTTGGATTGATTGACTTATTATTCCTGGATACCTTTTTTAGGGCACATCGGATTGGTCAAACTCGAAAGGTTAACGTTTACCGTCTTATCACACAGGGAACGATAGAAGAGAAGGTTATGAGCCTGCACAAGTTTAAGCAGGGTACAGCTGATGTAGGTTTCTATCCTTTATGTATGATTTGTTTTCATATAAAGGGATTATTTCAATGGACATTACAGAATTCTGTTTGGTTTCTTTGAGGCCTTGATTGGAGCTGATAATCGATCGCTTCAAACTATGGCAACAGACGAACTGATGAATATGTTTATTCTGGATGGAGAACAACCATCCACGGAAAATGGTAGACCCGATGCAAAGAGAAAGCGGAAATCCGCGTCTTCTTCGCAGATGTCGGGCGCAAACGATGAAGATAAGTGGAACTTGGCTGAGCTGTGGGATGAAAGCCAATACGAACAGCAATTCGATGTTTCACAGTTTATTAAGGACGCTGTATAGTATGAAACCCAGTTTTCGAAATTCCTTAGAAAGCCTAATAATGCTTTTTAAAATTGCTTATTATAGACCTTAGGTCAAAACGCTACATTTCAACTAACCCATCCTAGTGGGCAATTTTTAAAGCTAGTACTATCTAGACTGGTATTTGTACATGCTTAAGTTTTTTTCATCAAGGATACATTTCTGTCGAGTTTGTTAAAACCTTGTAAAGTATTTTTAAGCAACTTTTTAAGTATTAGTTTAAATATCTCTTTTTCCTAACTTAAATGTTGTTTACGGGTTTTAGGATGTTGAAATTGTTTATGAACCAATGACTAGTTTTGCTCTTGAAACATGTGATCGTTTGAAACAGCCATTTGAAGTAGTAAACGGTTGGGTCGAACACACGGAAAGATTTCTGTTGTATAAACCTCGAAGACAGTTTGAGAGCTTATACTTAATTTCAAAATTTCTCTGTTTAATGACGGATCCACCATGCGGTGATGTGCTAACTGTATTCCCAAACGCTAATTATGTATTCTGGTTCTCCTGAGATGTTCTTTTTTTTAAAGAAGCGCTTTGTTGACAATCGATATTTTCCAACGAAAAATTGCAACAATACTTTGTTCAAGAAAAAATATGTAGGCAGGAAGTTCAAGTTAACTACATAATACATACAACAGAATTGCTAGGTTCTTCGCGGACAAGGCAGTCGACACATCCGGTGCTCGAGTTCTTTCTCTTCGCATTCGACCTCTTCCCAATCACCGTTCCTTCCCTTCTGTACTCGACGTCTTCGTACCTGCAGTCCTTCACCGCAACTAACGGAGCATCGTGACCATCGCGACCATGAACCCACTGTACACTTGGCCATGGCTAAAAACAGATATGGTCTCACAGCTTGCCTTTTTCATTCCGGAAATCTTTTTGCTGTGTGGAAGCATTTTTAGTAAAGGAAAACTATGCTATGTGGAGTTTTCCACACTTATCTACTGCTGCAACGTATAGTTTGGAAAGTGATATTAATCGGTGCATATTCTTGTCTAATCTTGAAAAGGTTTGCCATTGTTGTATTGGTAACCTAGGTATGCTGCATATTGCTTAAGAGTTTTGTGGAATCTTTAGAAATCTATGAAAAACTTACGGCATGGTCGAAGCTCACATCTAAGTTCCTGAATCAAGTGTTCTGGACACGGCGTGCCACCATTTCGTGGGAAGATCTGCCAAAAGTATGTAGATTTTCAGGCAGAACAACACATTGTCGACCTTGTAAACTATTTTGCTTTTTGTGTTTTCGATTTATATGCTTCTGATGTGGTGTACGCTTCCAACAGTTTACCTCATCTTCGTGGGTGGGAGCTATTTCTAAGTGTCGGGCTGCGATATACAACGGAGGTATTCATCCCTCCGGCAGAGCCTTCTAAGCTGAGAAGAGTTCGTCGTTTCCATTGGGAAGCCCAGCTGAGAGTAAACGAATATCAGGGTCCACCATCGTCCTGGTATTGATACCTAGTCGCTAGTCGCATGATGTCAAATCACCCTCTGGTCCACAAGGGCGGCGTCTGCCTGGGATGGTGAAGAACAGAGGCAACCTTTGGGCAGGCTGACCTCGGGATTCTAGGGAACCACAATGGCTAAAGCAGCAAAACTCAGAAAAAAATGGAAATTATGCTGGGGCCCGCATAATCGGTGAAGAAGGCCTATACAAATATCCAAGCAAGCTATTGTTAACACAACGTTTTGGTTTTGTGTGGAAGAAGTGAGAATTGAATCTTTTTATTTGATTTCGGTCAGCGCAGTCAAGAAAAGGAACCTAAGTGTAAGAAATATGGTACCACCTTAATTTGCCTGGTCCGCGTTCGTTTTCCTCGTCCACACGTCACCGAACAGTTACCCCAAGGCGACCACTCTTGCATTTCACACGGAACTGGATTACCTTTAGAAATTCTAGGATGTTATCAGGATATTTTAGTCGACTGGATATAGAAAGTGAAATAAACACAGAAAAAATGATTCGGAACTGACCGCCGTCATCGATGTCCGCTATTCCAAATTCTTCAATTAATTGGTGGTTAGGCACTAAAATTGAGTGGATTTCATCGTAAAACACATCCACAGTTCTCGAAATTATCTGATTAAACCGGATGCTTTTAACGGTTGCCAATTGAACAGTATTTATTTAGCTGCTGGCTGTAAAGCTCAGCTTTTATCATCGTATAACCTTTTCCATGGCGCGCAATTCCTAGTTCGACCATCGTTCGAACCAATGAAACCATCATCGAATCAAAGTCGGTCAGATGATAGCGGAATCGTTTACAAAGGCTGATGAGCCGTCTACGGTGAGTTACTGGGATCCATTGTAAGCCAGAATAAAGCTCTCTTGGAAAAAAGGCTGACTATATAAATTTGAAGGAAAAACAACTAGACAGTAAGCATGAAGTGCGTTAACGTTAGTTTTTTGCAAAAATTTCTTATCTATGCTTAAGTATCGGAAACATCACAGAACAAGCCGTCCAATTGACCACATTACTGTAGTTTAGCAAGTTTTGAAGCAATTTCAACTTCAACGTAGTTTTCTCAAAGTCTTCGAATAAATAACTGATCGAGTATGAATGAATTAAGGTTTTTTTCTTAAACTAGTTACTGGAGAGATAACCGTAGCTATAATTAGAAGGATAAAGCTCTCGGCGTTGATCAATGCCTGAGGGGTGCGCCATGCATTCGGCTTCAGTGTGCGTCGTTTCGAGGTGATAAAATGCATATCAGGCCTTTACAATGACTCGCGGTAGCCTACCGATATATCGAGCCATTGTTGCCATCGTCCCAGACAAGTCTGGTACCAGTTTGCCAACCCCAGAGAGATGGAAGGTTTGGTGGGGCATGGGCCCGCGGATCGATCCCAAGTGTTTGTTGCAGGTCGCTTCCGACCACTGTGCCACACGCACCCCCGTCGTTGTAATTGAAAGGGGTAATCCTATCGATCCGTTAGATTTATAGAAATTTCTTAATATGAATGAACAGTTAGTCCTTTGCGTATGCAATTACTACCAGAAGCTTTCTCGTATCCCGGCAAACAAACTCGTTTACATTCATCTTCAGTGTCGAATTGATTGCGGTTTCCCTGAAATAAAGTGTACTTTTTAGTGTAGCACGATACCAAATGATCTGAACGAACAATGTTCATCACTCGATGGAGCCATTATAGCGTTTCGAGTAAAACTTGTGCGGTAAAAAGTATGCTTGTTGCTATTATTATTTTAAAATCTACATGTTATGCTAAAGTACTCCTTAATGGGACAAGAATTTTGTGATTTTAAACACTGAACATTGTGCCCTTTTTTTCTGAAAGCTTAAAGTTCTCAATAATCTGAAAGTCGGAGGGATCCACATGGTGTGGTGGGGAAAACACTAGCCCCAGGAAACGGTAATAACGACTTCGACCGTAACTGCGGACACCTGCGGTTCGGAGTTTTGCAAATATCTCAGCATCATTTTTTTATTTTATTTGATTCGTTTTCACGTCTACTACGCGGATCCCATCACTTCTTACATCCATTTCGTTTCCTCGAATCCATGGTTCACGAAGATCTTCAAACTTTTACGTGTGGCTTCGGTTGCTGCCTGACGATTTTCATTTAATTTTAAATGGCGTAGAATGCTGGTCGAGCAATTCTCCCTGGGGTCCTTAGATAGGCGGGCCTGAGCGTTCCCAATTGAATTGCATGGGTGAATTTTCTCAGACAAGTCCGGCACCAATTTCTCTAATCTGGAGGGATGAGAGGCCTGGTTAGCCTGGGGCGGAATCGAACCAGCACCGTGCCCCTGATGACGGACATCACTAGCACTGTGCTATCTCCCCATGTCTTGACATCATGGCGATAAATAAAAAAGTTGATATTGTGATCTGAAACCTTTCGCAAATTTGTTTCTGTCTGCTTAGTTCACTGAGATTGATAGCACACTGTTGATATATTTGCAGTTTTTTTTTCATTTAAAGAACAACACAATGAAAAAATTCCCGTAAACACTTCAGGCTAAATTTGCCGCGTAATCGGTTGAGCAGTTGTTTTGTCAACAGAAAAACGCTGTCGTTAAAGTGCACCCAGTTTTAGGGAAAGTTGATCTTATTCGCTTTTCGTCGGAGAACTCACCTTACATCCAGTGAAAATGAAGCGTTCACATTTTTGCTTCTTGTGATTGTACCAGTAACGAGCGAATGTTCCGCCGCACTGACCTTCTTCTTTAGATTCAAGACAAATTTCTGAAATACAGTAGTTTATAGGCGATAGGAGCACAAAATCATCAGTATGTTGTAATGAGCACGGTTGTAGGAAAGATACCTTCTGAATTCTGTTCGATGAATCGTCTACATGATTGCAGAACGCATGTGTCTTTCTCTTGAAGTGAAATATGTGAACAGCGCTGAATACGGAGATTTGATTGTGAATATGTATAAAATCAAGATGTTAACTTTATAATGGATACTTTTCTTTTTCTCGGTTTAGTTTGGAGAAGTAAAATTAGTACGAGAAATTTTACGCTTATGGTCCAAGAAAAATCTTTTCTTTTATACTTCAAAGCCACGTGTTCAACTACTGGATTCGCCTTACTCCATCGTCGTCGAGTGTGTTTTTTATTCCTTTATTTTCATATTTTTATCTAGCCTGGTAGCTCATTCCAAATTGGCTGGTCAATTGGCATTGCAGGAATCGCTCCAGCCACTAAACTTCTCACTGAGATCCTACAAGTTCGCGACAGTCCGTGAAGAAAGCATGACAAAGCCCTAGCAAGGCGACGGTGGAATTCTGGGTGCAATAAATTGCTCAACCAGAAATAAATCAGCCTCAGTCCCTAGCATAGTCAGCGCTGTAATAACCAGTGGAAGCTATCAAATCTCGAGCTGCATACGATTTCAACGGAACCGAATAAAAACATCGAGCCAATTACACGTCATGGAAATTGTTTCCTCTTCTATACCTACAACAGTGAAACGATTTTCTCAAGCACTTTTCACAACGGTTTTCTTGATGCCATAAGCCATGTCAGATTCAATGTCTTAAACCCAGGCGAATTAAACAGTTATCATCAGCTGACCGACGGCAGCGAATCAGATGGGTGCTGAAGTAATACGGAAAAACGGCCTAAGCCATAGACTGTGCTTTTCTACACCTACGAAAGTTTCATTGGAAATAAGTATGGTGACAATTTAAATAGAGGCCGAAATAAGAAGTTCTTAATTGGAATTTAAATCTGTCTCATTGAGTTTCTGTCCATAGAACGAATGGTAGCTCACTTTTAGATAAAAAGGATTTAAGCCTAACACGAAGTCAATTAACAAAGTGGACTCATACACAACTTGCTAAATTCTGATGAACGAAAAATGGTGTCTGTTTGACACCGCCATATTGTCATCATTATTTACTACATTCGCGTGAAGATCATCGATTAGGCGGCAAGCTGGAAAAATACTCCTATTATCAATGAAGAAGGTAAGTTGGGTATACTGACAGTATGCTGGACCAAAAACTTTCCGTCTCTGACTAATAGATTAGGAAGAGCCTTACCGAAGACTAAAAGCTCGTCAGAGCTGTTTAGGTGCTGTGCTCTCCTTCATGCAATAGGTTCGGATCACATCTATATGCTGTTGAAAAGATCCTTAGGAAAAGAAGAAAATCGAACCATGATCAGAACGCAACATGGCTAATAATAAATGTCAACAGTGAAACATGGGTGCAGGCAGGAAAGAAATTTTTGAAAAGCTAGTCTCAAAAAGTAATCAGTCTAAAGAATATAGGGAGGCTTGTACGATTGGTGTTCTGCCATAAGCGGATTTTTACGAAGAGGTATCACTGCCACTCTCCCGATGATCCGAAAGTCACAACGAAAAGGCTCTACATTACTTTTTGCCCTTTGAAGAAACCCCGTTGCTGACCAAAAAAGCCAAGATATGAAAGAATCTGCAACTTGTTGAGTGTACTTCACAATCTCTTCAGAAAAAATATTCTATTGCATCTGTTAAAACTCAGGGCAAAGCTCAACAATTTGAGCAAACAGGACTAACTACTTTTTTTGCTAAGAGAAAGGTATAATGAGACCCTCAGTGGTGCATTGGTTAAGAATTGGGCTCCCAGAAGGAAATCACGGGTTCGAATCTAGCCTGAGGTCTGAGTTCTGCAAGTACCTCTGCATCATCATGATTGTATCAAGGTGATTTGCCGAAGTTAGCTCAATAAAGGCTTTCATACCAACCTCATAATAGCTCAATCATGTAGAGAATTAAAGAATATTGTTGCCACGGTTTAATGGAAGTCGTTTTTAAGATATATGAAATAATGATTCACATTTCTCAATACTAGGCAATGAGCGCTTAGATGCTTTCAAAACACTGTATGCCTATGGCAGATAACGATGGTAATTTTATTCTAGCTTGAAACAAACTTACCTACCAACCTACAAAGAGTAGTTGTTAGGATAGAAATAATGAGACCTAGTTTTTTAATCTTTCACTGGTTCCTTAAGAAAGGCAAAGTGTTTAAAAAGTCCTATCCGCTAGATACCTGCTCGTGTTCGGCGTAGAAGAACAATCGGGTGCGGACTCGAACGCCGTCGTCGCAGCTCGCACTACACGGCGACCACTCGCTCCAGGACGTCGTCCGACACAGCGGATCCGGCGTCACCGAGCAGTCTTCGCCGGATTCTCCTTAGTTCTTACACCGTAGAACACGATAGAAATTGAATTGTCTTGCCTATCATGGCATGATGATCAATAATGTTGTGAAGAAAAGAAATAACGATGTGTAAAGACGATCAGAAATTCTGGTCAATATTATGTTTGACTTCTAGTCTTGCATTTTGCACATGATTCCTATGTTACAGTTTTACACGGCAACATATTAATGTACTCACAATTTTAAATTATTATTTGCTGCCTACATTTTTTAATGGCAGGTTATATATTTCGAAATATTACTTTTAGTGATGCTGAGATATTTGCGAAACTCGGGACCGCAGGTATCTGCGGTACGGAACGAACGCGGTATTGTCCCTTCCGGGGAGTAAGGCGTTCACCACCACACCATGCAGGTCCTTCGTTTTGCCCTGTAGACACCTGCCGTCCGGAGTTTTGCAAATATCTCAGTATCATTAAAGGTTATATTTCACAATATATAACCCGTCATTAAAAAGTGGAGGCAGCAAATAATAAGTTAAAATTGTGATTATAACTGCAGCCTCAGCATACTTAGCTTAGCTTACTGGGTTCGTTGCCGATTTGGGCTCCCCAGATGAATCCCGCTGACGGGTGATTGCTGATGACAAAAGATCGATAGAACTAGCTAAGAGTCAGGTGAAACGAAGGAACCGCATTGTGTGGTGGTGAACGCATTACTCCCCGAAAAGGACAGTAGCGCGTTCGTTCCCCACCGCAGGCACCTGTGGTCCAGAGTTTTGCAAATATCTCAGCATCATTAAAAGTGTTAATGAACTGTTTCCTGATACTTGACACTTGAATGGCTCGTCCTCACTAGTTGTGCGGACGCCAGCATAATCTCCATTTATCAGAGATTCGCTGGTTAAGCCATTGTGGCTCCCTGGGATCCCGAGGTCAGCCTGACCAAAGTTTGCAACAGGTCTTCACCACGACAGGCAGTCGCAGCCCTTGTAGATCAGAAGGAGATTTACCACCATGCGACTTTGATATTAAGACGGTGGGGAATCCTGGTATTGGATTACTCTTAGCCAGGTTTCCTAATAAAGACGCCGAACTCCTTAGCTTGGGGACCCTGCTAGAGGGACTAATCCCCTCTGTATATCGCAGCCCGACATCCAGGAGCACCTCCTAGCCACGATGAAGCGCTAAACCGTTAGGAGGAATGTACTGTTTTTGGGATGAAAAATACCATATTCTAGTAGAACTAGTTGAACATTGACGGATTATTTTAATAAAAGATTGTCGCTGAAGTGGGGCACGCACCTATTGCTCGGGTGATTTTTTTTCTTTTTCAAGTATGATAATCACTTCTTGAAGTTTTCTCTGTAAGAAACAATTGGATGCTCGCCAAATATTTTTAGAACTCGATTTCGAGTTGAAACTCGTTCTGTTTATGAAAACTTACCAACACAGATATCCTTTCTGATTAAATCCACATTGCATTCGGTTTCGTTTTGTTTTTGATTTAAGAATGATCTGAATAAGGGAACCGCTGCGATTTTCTGTGAGAATGCAAATGAGTGATTAAAACGGTAGAGAAACACTAAAAAAGTAATATGAAGATAAACATAACAATATAGTAAACATTTTGGCATAACGGATGAAGTGGTAATTTAAAACATTTGCGATGATTTTCTACTCGCTACTGTACCGGGATCTGGTCCTCGTCCCGTAGCCACAAGTGACCGAACACTCACTCCACGCTTGCCATGATCCCACTGCACATTTCGTGTTGAATGCCTCCGAATCTGCAAAGAGTGAGTTATTTTAAAGTCTTCTTCTTCGTGTTCCTTCCTATTTATGTTCCGCTTCTGGTTGTACCTTCGTATAAGCGAGCTTCAATAGTTGTAGAGTCACCTGGTGAGCTAATTTCGGCCTCATTGACGCAAAAAGTAACACGATAGCTTTTGACTAACTACTAATTTGACCTGTTTGTAGCATTTTTTAGAAAACCAGTAAAGAAAAGTTATTGGCTGGTCAGAATCGTTTCGTCATTTCTTAATAGCTAAAGGATTTGAACGAAGACGATAATAGAGCAGGTGACAAGAAGTTGACAATACGTGACAGCTTTGATAGTTATTGTGATTTTATCCTTTAAGCTAAAGAATTTTATGAAGTTGTGAGAACAGAGTTTTAAAGCCTGAGAAACACAATGTGACGCAAATTTAGCATAATTGCTTATAGAATTGTCGTCTTCTAACTATGATTTTTTGAAGCTGCAGTCTCTCGGATCCGTACGATAGAATGGAGGGAAATGTATTACAAACGAAGATGACGACGACAAAATGACAAGCTCCGGTCCTGCATCGCTGAGAATCTACGGTTTTGTCAAAGCTTACAAGTTGCTCTAACGATCTCACGCTTGTTGAGGTTGAAATCAGAAACATGCATCTGCATCTTTTTTTCTTCAATGTATTCGGGACGACGTGACCTCTAAAAGAACCACAGCAAAAGAGACATTGTGGCTGGTATTACCACGATAAAGGTTGCTTTTTCAGGTTTATATTGGTTTACAGTATCCTTCCCTTATGCTTATTGTAATCAATTGATAGCTTATTCAACACAGTTGTGGCGGGCAACGGCAGGGAAAAGCTCTATTCTGCGTTTAGAAATGTGCAGAAACCTTTTCTTAGACGGCAGTTTGCTGGTAGTTCACCGTTATTTCAATTCTAATCGGTATAGTAAATCATGATCATTGGATGGAATCTGTGAGCATAGAAATATCGAAGGAGCTTCAGCATGAGTTGCAGAACGCTTCCAGCTTCTAAAGCCTGCGTGGATAATATACTGTAAGTAGTAACGTGCATATCATGCAACCGTAGAATGATAGAGCAAGGTCTCTTTTGCAGTGCTTCGTGTTCACAACCCCTGAAGCCCGCCAGTTATCTCTAGTTATCGAAAAGTTGTCGTTTTTCAAAAAGCTTGCAAGTTCGCAAAGACTTAAAATTAGGCGACGTCAAATGCGGTACCAAAACAAAATTAGGAGTATTCACAAGTGTGCTAAAAAATCGTATTGCAACTCAGCTACAGTAACCATCGCAGTAAGTAATCGTGTACGTTTATGAAAACTGAAGTCTTGTCGCCTAGAAAAAAGTGTATTTTGACAGTAAATCTTCAAACTAATGCATTTTTTCCGTGGGCTCACGTGCTACCCACCACATCAACCAAGGCCCTTACTTTGACTTTCTCTCAGCCAATTTTTTGCTTTAGCGGTGCTATGCTGATATGCAGATAGCACCGCCAGAGTAAAAAAAAACTGACCGGCAAAAGGGCAAAGCAAGGGCATCGCTTGATGTGCTGGATAGCACCTGCGCCTCCGGAAAGGGTAATCGCAGGTTCGAAGCTCAGTAGAGGTATCGACTTTTGTTCATATCTCAGCAATCTTGTAGTTATATTTAGCATAATACCGTGCCAAGGAAAACGAATAGGCACTGAATAAAAAGTTGAACAAGGTGCGTTTTCATTTGGAAGTTGAGAATACTTTGATAGGACTTTAGTTTTCGTTCATGCAAAAGGATGTTTCAAAACATTAATAATACGAAAGTAAAAATAGAAATGTTGTTGCTTACTGCCTTCAAAGTAGCACTGTTCTAATGCTGTGGTAGAGCTGTACCAATGATTTACGTGCTTTGTATTTTATCGAAAAATGGCGAAATTGCTTGAAAGGCTGCTACCAGATGCGTTGACTGACGACGCTTTACCGTCCAACATATAGGCAGGTAGGATATTTTTTGTCTTCTGTTTTTGTTTCTGTTTTTAAGGGCTGAGAAAATATCAGGATATGGAGTGATCACATCAAGCGTTCGCCCTCACCGGACAGCTTCACGACGTACCTTCACATTCGTTCACTTTTGCGTTGCAGAACTGTCGTTCCGTCGTCTGACGATGGCAGTTGAACATCTGAGCCTGAAACCATTTCGATTTATTTCATCAGTCTTTCAAGCTTCGAGCAATATAATTATTTTGTTTTGCTTATTTATTTATTATTTATCCATTTATTTTTCCGATATAAAAAGAACTGCGGTTTAATTCTATAAACTTTTGCAGAACTCCAGCTTCCTTAAAAAAAATTCGGAAAATGAAATTTATAAAGTTTTTTTTCTATCTGATTATTGAAATTGAACAGAGATTATCACGCATAAGTAACAGGAAAGTAGTCAGGCTATTTCTGCGCTTTCCCTTTCATCTGTCGCTTTTTTTTTATTACAGAGAATGACATTAAGGTTATACCATGATTCATTTATAACCAAATACTCTCAAAGGAGAGGCAGACATTGGATAGCAGAATTAATTCGCAAGGACGTTACAAATATGGCAAAACCCAGTGACATACGGTGAAGAAAGCAAAAAGCAATGCCGTAGCTACCAGCACATTTTCGACTTCGTGTGCGCACTTGACTGTAACTTGAGTGAGTTTTACTTTTTGTTCTCACTTTCATGTTGGATGCTGGTCGACCATCTTTTCCCTCAAATCCGTAGATGACCGCGATAGCACTTGCGAAACTATTGCCGATACTAGACTTCTTCCAAAATGGCAATGACTCCCAGGAAACAAACCTCTACCTCCGATTCTCAAGAGTTGGCTGGCTACTTTCAGTGGCTAAGTGGCTATATCAATGTTTAGAAGAAAACTATGCCTGGTCAACATGAGAACGGGAGAGAAATATTTCTGGCGACACCACATACGAATACAGTAACTTTCATGGTTGCATGATGATAACAGACAGAATGGGAAACGTGTTGGGGTCCGCACATCTGGTGAAGGTAACCTATCAAATCATTTGTTGTCTGTCTGCTTGTCTTAGGCGAGTGGAATTTGGCTATAATGACAACATGGTTTTGAAAACGTGGCATTATCATAGGAAAGTTGTGCTCAAACGTCTTGCCGTAACATGTGAATTTTCCTTTGCAATCGGTAGTAAAATGAAATACGAAGAAGCTGACCTTGATGGGGAACACGAACACCCTGCTCCGCATGCGAATCCCTTTCCCGCAGGTGGCCGAGCATAGCGACCACGATCCCCAGTTGGACATCAAGCATTCTCCTGAACACTAACCTCGTTTTCTATATGTTCAACTCAGCCATTGCGCAACCTGTTAACTTTTTATTTAATCAGTTTTTCCTAAATGATTTTTCTAGATCTTGGAAATTTCACCGCAAGAAAGTGTGTATATTCTTGTCCGACAAGGCGATGCCACCTTTATTTTCTCCATCATTTTCAAACTCTGTCATTCCTTGCAACTACATCTTCCTTACTTTTCTTAGTAATTTTTTTAGTTAGTGTGAAACGCCCAAAGTATTGGATGTGAGTATCGTGCCATTTTAAATGTTGCGCAGAATCCTTCGGTGGTGGTCTCATAAATTTTCCTTTAGCTTTACTTCTGCACGATTCACTGTGGAGCTTTTAGATAAATGGGGTAGAAAGCGCGAGTTCTTACTTCTATCCTTGTACTCCTCGTCTTCGCTGGTGTTGGTGATGTTGAACGCCTCACGCTGATATTCATCGTCGGACAAGCATCTCATAGGGATCACCTATGAATATGAGACGTAACTAAAGGAATCTGATGACTGCATGAGAAATACGGCATTGTGGAACCTCTTTTCGCTTCAAAATCAATTTGGCCAATGGTGGAATGACATCAGATTCTGTAGAGTAGAAAGGTGAAAGTGGATCATCTTTGGTTGTGATCCATTTCACCGGAACCCGCGGCTCAAGTGGTGAGTTCGGTGACTGGAATTCTGGAGTTTGTTCGCATGAGATTATAGCGATATTGTGAATTTGCTATCTTTTTCTACTAGGAAGCTTTTTCTTCATTTTTCTTCTAGTCAAGTGTAACCAATAGAAAATTGCCCAAACCGCTGTTTGGAGTCTTTAACATAAACCGAGAATTGAATTTTAATGGCCACAAATTTCGAGATGAAGGTTGCCCTACGAGATGTTACCAATGGAGCACTTTTGATCGACACTTGCGATCCCGAAATTTCCAAGTATTCCAGCATCACTATGACTGCATTATACATAATACTTTGCCGTGAAAAAATACAGTGGACAATAAATTAAAGGCTAATGTTTTGATGGAGTGCTTGTTGCGAGATATTACAGTACTAGATAAATTTCCAGTAATTTAAACTTGAAGATTACCATATATGTCTGCCCGGAATCGGTTCCAGCATCGAAGGGCTGAAGATCGAATGCACGTTCGGCAATCCAGGAACAGTCAGGAAGGCAGAGATTCACGGACGATATTCCCACACACCAGTCGGGAGATGGCCCGAACATGGCAGCCAGGGAGGCGAGGTGGTGATACCTGTCATGTGGACGAGTTTCGTGGATTTAATCGAACTACATTTTTTTAACTTTAAATCGGTAATCCCGTTAATGGCTTAACTATTCTATGCCAAATCTACGCAATGTTTTTTGAGGTTTAGGGTTTGAAGGTTAGATTGCTGAGCATTTGAGTGTTTTTCACACTTCTACTTTAATATTCAGTCCTCAGTTCGTTGGCTTATTCTACTTTTTTGTTTGTCCGAATATCGATTACATCGATGTTAATGTAGGCAACAAAATCGGTGAAGTGCTTTGAATGCATTCCATCACCTACTTATTCACTACAAATTGCGACTTTGTCCTTCCCTGAACCTCAGGATACCATAGTCCTTTTACCTTCATCAGTGTTCGGATCTCAGAAGCCTAAAAAAGCCGCTCTTGAAATAAACTTAAAGACAAAAAAAGTAATTGCTTTATGTTGTCGTTCATTCAGGTCTACAGAGCCTAAAATGACTAATCCGCTAGCGGTTGATTAATCCGTGGAGGCTGCGCTATGTACTCGACTCCATGAAGCATGACATAGAGAACTGAATGAATACCTTTCCTATACAATGACTTGAGGGGTCGGTAACACAGTGGTAGTGATGATGATCAGCACAAGCAGAGTGCTGGTTTGATTCCATACCAGCTTCACCAAACCCCTCATCCCTCCATGGTGGGAAAATTAGTATTGGACTTTTCTGAGAAAAGTTCGCTCTGTGCAATCCAAATGAGAACGGTCTAGTCCGGCTCCGGTTATCTCAAGACTCCAGGGAGAATCGAATCGACCACCATTCAGTGATATTCATGATAGAAGAAAAATCCATAAGCAGCAGCCGAGTCATAAGACCTTCGTAGACGATGAATGCGTGGAAGCGAATCGAATGCAAGTGATGGAATCGCAGAGTAGATGTGAGGGATCGGTAGTTCGGTCGTTTAAAAAAGTACCATAACTTGCGGTTTCTTTGAGATGCCTCTGCTCAGGGCTGTTATCCTCTCAGACAAGCTTGGTACCAATTTGCTGACTTCGATGTTATGGAATGCTTGAGTGAACCTGGTGTATGGAATCGAAATGGCAATCGATGTAGTGCACATTGTAGGGCACCTCTAATCACTGCACTTCAAGAGTAATGGATTTTCTCAATAAAAGCAGTCAAGATTGTCTGAAAGGATAAAGTTTTGGCAATAATTAGCGTTTTGATTTATATCTTCTCTTTTCATCTGTTTTTAACGGTTATGTTGCAAGTTAGTAGGCCAAGACAGACTTGAATCGCGACAAAATCTTTATCCTACGATTCGTCCCTGACATTAGCGAAGCAAAGAGACCAAAGCGGTAAAAAACCTGAATTCTTTTATATTTTACTAAATAAGAAAACCACTATGATTTTGTCGACATTGAAATAACTCTTAGGATCATCGTCCACCTTTTGTTTAGCTTCCGCTTCTGCTTTGAAGGTGTTTCCCCACTCAGCGATCTCCTTCATGCCATCCGTGGAAATCTCACCGATCTTCCATAATGAGTAGTTCTTTGAATGTGATGCACCCAACATGTCCGTGAAATGCGTTAAATGTTCCACTAGAAAAAAAACGAGTACGTAAAATGCACACTTCTTTCGGACTGTTTCTCAAAATTGTTCAGTTCGTAAACAATTCCGGAATAGGCGAAACGAAGGATCCGCATCGAGTGGTAGTGAATGCGTTAACCCTCGAAAAGGGTAATAGGGAGTTCTTTCCCCCGCAAACACCTACGGTCCGGAGTTTTGTAAATACCTCAGTATCACTGTGATTGAGTCACACATAATACCCCGCCGCGGAAAACTGCAATAGGCAATAGATAAAAAAGTTAACAATTTCGGAGTACTTTCCACACCACACAGCTTGTTTCTGGTGCTTTTCATTTCTTCAGCATCATTTTGATAAGCTGCTTCTTCAATTTCATTCAAAATTTTCTTGGATTGCGCCACTTGTTCCCTGCCGTTGAATAAAACTGACTCGTCATTTATGATATAGTTTTTATCTAGCGTGCTAATAAAACCCAGAGCCAGCTAAATTACTATACAAATAATACTTTTCAAAACTGGCCATTGGTTTAACCACGGCATGGACAATCAATATACAAATAATCTCAGGAACATGAAAAAAGTGCTTAAAAATGAAGATAATAAACAACCAACAAGTTGGAAAATCCTTCGGGTGTGTTTCTTTGCTCCATAGTCCTACGAATTCCAATTCGTATTTCGCCTGGTCGCATGCACAGCACTCATCGTTTGGATCGTCGTTAGGAAGAACTTTCTGGTAGTCTGCTACAACGACAGTTTGAACATTTTCATTCAAACTCTTTAGCACCTCTAAATAGACTTAGATAATCATGTGGAAAATATGTGCTACGTTGTGTTCTCCGATATCCACGGTATCTGCAACTATAACCCAATGTGCTCGCTGTCTGCCCGTTTAGAACTATTCACTCGGGTCATCCTAAACCGGCCTGACAGAACATCGGACCAAGTGCATCCATGTGAGCAATTGGAGTTTCGAGAACGGTGCAGTACGGTGGACCACATCTACACAATAAAAAGGCTTAGTGAATATCGCAAGAGTACAAGAGACCGCGCCTTCTCATTTTCATCGATTTAAGGAATGCTTGTAACTCAGTTCAGATAGAAGCAGTTATGGAAGCACTGGTAAGCCAAGGCGTCCCTATTCAGTATATAAAGGTTTTTGGTCAGCTATATAGAAAGTTCGCATGCAAAATATCGTTATTCTGCAACGATATTAGCATCGACGTCAAAAAAGAGGTTAGGCAAGACGATATCACGTCGCGAAAATTATTTACCACCAGCCCCGAGAACGTCGTGCGCGCACTATAAGGGACAACATTAAAAGTATCAATTGTCATGTTATGCCCCATTGATCGGCGAGTGACTCGAACGGGCGCCGGTAGATCCTCCATTTTTACCTGTCGCGTGCAAGAGTAGCACAGTGGGTTTTGCTCGCTTTAGGGACTCGTCAAGCATCATATCTGCTTTCTGGGCTTTTTCTGAAAAACTCTGACCATCGGGTCGGTGGTCTTTCTGCAGTATGTTTGACATCCCGAGGAATCCGGTCACTAATAGCTCTTGTCCATCGGTTATCATTCACACGCATTACGTGTCCGGCCCACCTTATCTTCGACTGTTTGCCGTACAAAACGGCATTTTTGATTTTTGATCGTTGACGAAAGTCGGAGCTTCGGATACCTTCCCTTACTTGTGTGGAACGGGATACTCCTAGCATCGTGTTTCCGACCGTGCGTTCGACAACGCTGTCTGATCCTTCATCTTGCTTACGCAGCGACCAGGTTTCTGACGCATAGGTTAGGGTGGGAAGAACCGTTGAGTCGAAAAGGTGGGCACAGAGTCGGGTGTTCTTTGTTCTCTTCACTACATCCTCGATGCTCTTGAAAGCTCCACAAGCTGCTCGCTTGCTTTTGCTTAGTTCTGGAGCTAAGTCGTTCAACATATTGATTTCCCGACCTAGATAGACACAACGGGAGCATTCGGATACATTCGTTCCGTTTGAGCGTGAATGGGGCAAACGAAACCAATCCGTTCTTCATGAAATCGTTTTTGTCAGATTTTGTCGAAGAGCAATCTTTCCACAGGTTTTATCAAGGTCGGAAACTGAACGTTTCGCTTGACTGCTGTTTTCTGTTATAAGAACGATGTCATCAGCAAAGCGAAGATGGTGTGACTGCCGACCGTCGATTTTCACTCCCATATTATCCCATGTTCGCATGACGTTCTGGAGGGTGGCGGTAAATATTTTTGGCGAGATGGTATCGCCTTGCCTAACTCCTCTTTTGGCGACAATGTTAATATCGTCGTAGAATACTGATATCTTAGTTGTGAGATTTTTGCACAGCTCACTAAAAATCTTCATGTACTGAGTAGAGACTCCTTGACTATCAAGGGCTTCCATTACTGCTTCTATCTCAACTGAATCAAAGCCCCTTAGTAAATCGATGAAAGTGAGACAGAGCGCTCTTTCGTACTCTGGGGATACTTCAATGGATCTAGTTATCATGTGGATGTGGTCCTCGTACTAAATCTTTTTCGAAACCTTGCATACTCACATGGCTGTCCGTCGCCTAGTGTACTGTCAATCCTGCTTAGGATGACTCAAGTGAAAAGTTTGTAGACAACAAGGAGCAACCAGACTGGACGAGAGTTGCCTATATCGTGTAGGTCCCCCTTCTTGAACAATAACACGGTCTTGCTGGTCTTCCACTAGGTAGGGATCTTGCATTCAGACAGGTAACGTGTGGAGAGCCGAGCCAGTGTGTTTACGAGGACTGGCGAAAGGTTCCTCAGACGTTCTGGTTTTATCCTGTTCGGACCTAGTGCTGTTCGATTTTTCACCGACGAAATGGCATGTCGGATTTCAGAAGGGAGAACCGGTGGTAAAACTTATCCATCCTCTTTTATTTAATGTGGCGGGAGGTGGACGTGGCTATCGAAGAAATCTGAGCAGTATTCGTGAATGATTTTCTTCACTGCCTTTCTGGGCGCAGTTATTGTTCTGTCTGGGCGTCGGAGTACAATCATCTTGGTCTTGTAATTGGCGAAGCTTTTTTTGGCTTTGCGAAAGCTTTTCCCAGCCTCTGCAGCTTCGACCATTACTGCTGCTCTTCTCTCTCTAAGATCATCTTTTATCGCCTATGTACATTTTTTTGCAAGTTCGGAGGCTAGTTCGCGCTTTCCTGCAGCTCATGCGATTCCACGCTGGCGTGTTAGCTCGAGTGTTTCTGGAAACAGACCTCTCATAGTGACTTTCGAACTCTCAGAGCGCGAAACTTATCCATCCTCTTTTATTTAATGTGGCGGGAGGTGGACGTGGCTATCGAAGAAATCTGAGCAGTATTCGTGAATGATTTTCTTCACTGCCTTTCTGGGCGCAGTTATTGTTCTGTCTGGGCGTCGGAGTACAATCATCTTGGTCTTGTAATTGGCGAAGCTTTTTTTGGCTTTGCGAAAGCTTTTCCCAGCCTCTGCAGCTTCGACCATTACTGCTGCTCTTCTCTCTCTAAGATCATCTTTTATCGCCTATGTACATTTTTTTGCAAGTTCGGAGGCTAGTTCGCGCTTTCCTGCAGCTCATGCGATTCCACGCTGGCGTGTTAGCTCGAGTGTTTCTGGAAACAGACCTCTCATAGTGACTTTCGAACTCTCAGAGCGCGCTAGCGTGAAGATGTTGAATGAGCCGATCCTGTTCCTCGTCGATGTTATCGACAGCGGCACCTTTCCACAAACCGACTAATGAATTGAATAACTCCCAGTTTACGGTGGTTCTGGGACTGGTTTTTTGAATTTGCCGGCTTTTTTTTTCCTTTCCGCAAGGAATGGTATCTTGCTCTGAGGAGGCGATGATCTGATCCTCTGTTTTTTTTGAGACAACAGCGACATTTGTAAGTCAAAACTTTCGATTTATTATGATGTGGTCTTTTTCGTTATGGTACTGTACACTGGGAGACTCCCACGTACAGCGTTGAGGGTAGAATTGGGTGGATGGTCTTTGACGCCATGATAAATTCGAACAAGCGCCCACCCTGCTCGCTCCTTTCTAATCCATAGGCCTCAATGTGGCCGTTTTTTAGACGTTTTTCTTGGTCCAATCTTGGTGTTGAATTTTCCAGTGGTGACCTTGAAGAAGGTATGGTCTTCTCTGTAGAACTCCTCCAAGTCCACGCAGAACGCTTCGACCTCTTTTTCGTCATAGTTTGATGTCATAAACGACGAAGATTGCCAAAGCCGGTATTGATCCTCATCTTTTTAATCGTAAACGTCCCATTCGGGTTCTAAGCTGTTCGAATGAATCGATGCTCATGGACAAACTCGTGTTGACCAGAACGCCGACGCCGCCGACTCCCATATTGTGGCATGTTCCGAGGAACAGTTCTTCTCCGGTCATAGATTGCGTTGAATGGGTGGTGTTGTCTCGTCTCGGTCAGGCTGTTGACGTCGTACCTTATCCTTCTTGCTTGTATGAGCAAGTCTTCTATCGAGGATTCCGATGCCAGTGTACGTGCATTGTAGGTACAGATCATCACCATAGTCCTTCGTGATCCAGGCAGCTTCCGTTGGCCCTGAGATCTTAACAACCTTTCCGATTTCGCTCTACCCAACGCTACGAAACTGGGAGGTCTTTCGGGGTCAGGGAAATAAGGCTCGTTTTTTTTACTGTGTTTAGCACTTTGGTATTCACGTATAGCTTGCTGGGTTCTGAACGTGGAGACTGTGTATACTCACGGCTAGCATACCAGGCTCTCCGAGCGCGGACAAGGAGCTTATTTGTTGGAGGCGACTCGTGACCGCCTCCCATATACTTTCCTGTCACTTGATTGCGGGTTTTTGGCCGAACTGACTCGTAGAATACAATCGGCATAAGCGAGAAGGCACCTACACACGCATTCATGAATACGCCTAGCAAATGCAGAAAGTATGCGCCAAATCGGCGCAGGAGAAAAAGAGAGTCTATAGCCTGGATCCACCTGTGTCTCAGGGAAGCAAAGGTCGCTTTTGGTCCGGGATTAATCCCTTATCCACCACCTGGATACGCGCTACGCAGGGTCGCGACTAACCGGCTCGAGATCCCCCATGGGACAACATGGAGGTGAAAATCGATGGTCGATGATTACACTATCTTTGCCTTGCCGATGACATCGTTCTCATAACACCAAACATTAGCTAGGCGGAACGAACGCGTATCGACTATTATAGAGCCTGTGGAAGGATTGGTCTTCGACTAAATCTCACAGAAAAATATTAATGAGGTGCGAATTGGTTTCATATGCTCCATTCGCCCTCAACAGAATAAATACTTCGTGTGCTCTGGCTACGCTAATCTATATCGATAAATCAACATGATCAACGTTTAGCTCCAGACCTGTACAGGAGGAAGCGAGCAGCTTGGAGGGCTTTCAAAAACGTCGAGAAGGTAGTGAGTAGAATAAAAAACATCAGACTCCGTGCCGTACCCACCTTTTCGACTCCACGATTCCTCCCGTCTTAACGTATGCGTTAGGAACCTGGTCGCTGCTTAGGCAGGATGAAGATTCGCTCAGCTTTATAGAACGCGCACTCGAAATGGCGATGCTAAGCGTATCTTGTGTAACACAAATGAGGGAAGGGAATCCGAAGCTTTAGTCTACTTCAACAGTCAAAAACCAAAGACGCCTTTCTACACGCCAAACTGTAGAAGGCTAGCGGCGTAACGCGTATGAACGACATATGACATACGACAACGTATGACAAAGGCCGTTTGTGAGTGGATTCCTCATGATGTCCAACGCCCGGCAAAAAAACTGCCGATTCGATGCTCAGAATTTTTTACAGAAGCATTAGAAGAAGAAAATATAATCAATGAGCCCGTTGAGCGAGCAGAACCAAGTGGGTCAGCTTTGCACGCGAAAGGGAGAAGTGGAAGACTTACTGGCACCCGATCGAGTCCCTCGGCGATCAACGAGACAGCAGGTAACCGGCGACAAGTGAAGTTATGTTGCATTTTTAATTATAGACAAGTTACATTGCCATATGGTGTTCCTCTACTTAATATCAACGAATGAATGAAGACACGAACTCATTGTGAAAATTCTATGATCATCACCACTTATCGTGAAAAAAGTCACATTTGATCGGATTGGTTTCTTGGTTGAGACGTTCTCTATCACAACAAGAAGTTCAAAGTGCAAGCGTTAAGCGGAGACGAAGCAGTTGGTTTCAGTTGGCAGGATGATGCGCTCTTTTTCGTCGAAACAACCGAGTCATCAAATGTTATTGAATGTTAGTAAAGCACTTTTCTCAGATCAATTTTACACATTAATAGAAAGTGGATGGTGGGAAACGCTTTCAGCCCACTTTTGACTGAGAGCCTTCAGCAAAACTGAGAAAGAGAATAAGATGAATTCAATACCTTTGATACAGAATTTCTTTGTCATGCCGTTTTCTTCGGAGTACCAGACGTACTTCGACTCGATGACAGAAGCACGGAATATCACGCAGCCTGTGGCTACCTGCGGATAAATTTGTTGGCAACTGTTAGTTCGGAAGGCTTTTCAAGCGTTATTATGGGTCAAATGTAAAAAAAACCACTAAACACACATCAGGTGCTTTCCATATTGTGTGGACAGAAGCTTTTGGACGTAGACTCGAATGCGAAACTCCGGCCTTTCGACACCCCGGGGCCGTTCGAGCATCTCCACGACCGCGTACCACCTGAATTGGAGACGAACTTAGTTTCTTGTACTCATTAGCGCTCAGCTAATGCAATAGAAGCAATAAAAATGTAGGATGCGCTACGAATTAGCACGCTAACTAGTTATTTTAAGTTTAGAACGGCTTTTTTTTTGTTGAATAGTCAGCGCTCCACTCTCAACATAGTCTCAGACAATATCTCCTTCAATCAAAATAATTGGGTACAAGGCTAGGAAATTTCCGTTAATAAAGTGGATTTTTCTTCGCGAAAAAACATGGATTTCCTCGAATTTTCCGGCCGGCTTGCCGTCCTCGAACAAAGCACTGAGCACAAAGCCTCGGAACGTCCGTACGATGAATTTTGTTCGCCAGCCTCGAATCGAAACTGAAATTGAATAGTTGTGATAAACCATTTTCAAGAAATTATGACAATTTGCCAATTTCATTCCTTCATTTCCATTCATCCACTCATTCACGACATTCCGATAGCAATTTTCACGCATGATGGAACGAGTTTAAGAATTAATATCACCTATACTCTGTACAACTTAGAATCCTGCCAATCACCAGATCACATGAGCATCTGACAGCTATAAATCGTCAATTCGTCCTCGTCTCGATGCAGAGCTGCTCAGCTACATTTCCCTGGCCCAAAAGGCACAAAGCATCATTATACATCTTCTATTAACTGATTTTTCACCATTTTCGGAGATAAAGTATCAGTTTGCATGTAGCATGTCGGCTGTTCTAAAGAGAACATGGAGCCTATTTGTTGGTAGCGACCACCAACTGGATCTTTTGCTGGATTGCCTTGTGGTATACAAGTCACGGGCAGTGGGGCAAATGGACCTACCCATTAGCATGACCATGTGTCAACGAAAAGAATAGAAAATTTGCTGTAGAAGCCACAGAAAACTCATTTCCTTAATCCTGTACTCGCGCAGAGTAAGTCACCTTTGGCCTGCACTTGCTTGCAAAGGATCAAGTGAGAGAAAATCATTTCGCGCTGCTAATAACGGACTCGAGCTCAGTCACGTGAGAAAGATTGCTGGAAAGTAGTCAACTATCAATAGTAAAACATAAAGGGTATGATCCAAACATGATTCCTATGGAGAATAGTAAGCAAGGAATCTTCACTAAAGTTTATCTTTGAATGTTTCTAACCAGGAGCTCCTTCAGAGATTTTACATCTATCTACAACAATGGCTCGATATTTAGAAAGACTTAAGACTTAAAGATTTAGACTACAAAATGATTCTTAATTCTTCTAACCTCATTTTGAAGGACATCAGCCACTGTCCAATCACTACATAAAAGAGGAAAAGAGGAAATTTGTTGATTTAAAAAGCTAAAGGGAAAAGAAAACGATTATTTAATGACCGTGACTCCTCACTTCAGAAACCCACTTTTGTATTTTTCGCCGGGTACAAATCCGGTGTCACCGTTGTCGCCTTTAGCAGTAGTGGCAGCGATCTCAATCACATAACCGTTATTTCCGGGTCGCTTTGGTCCCTTGGACTCGTAGGGCCGAATGGAGCAGTCGTCGGCCCTCACCAGTACAACTGCGAACAGAAGTGCGTGCCATCGCATGCTGTACGAAAACACAAAAAAGTTGCTATTAATTGAGTTCTGAATGTGTAGAATTTTGAGAATTCACGAGGATATGGCTCTTGCATCTTTAAGGCTACTGAGTTTGAGCTTTACCACAGACATTTAAGCCCTCAAATTACCCAAAACATTTCTAAATAAGGCTAGCGTTTTTCAGCAAAAAGAAATTTAAAGACAATAAAAATCACAGCTTTTTAAAGAAAATCGCGAAACTTGAGAAAAAATGTAAAACGCTCTATCGCAGGAGTTAAAACGAGTTCTGAAAAAAATCATTCATTTTCAAAAAAAAAACGATCGATATAGTACCCAGGACCGACTTTCTATTAAAAAAAACGATCAATATAGTTGTTATAAAACCAATTCATTCAGTTTGACAGTTCACTTTGACTTTCTCAATGCAGGAAGAAGTCGCTTTTCTACTAAAAGCTGATTTATTTGTTCATTCGGTAAACGGCGTGATAAGAGCGATTTTTGCGGTTATCCCGCACGTAGTCTTCCAGGGCTTCATTTCTCACTTTAGAAAAAAAAAGCACAGGAGCACCACTTGTAGAATCAGAACCAAAAATGTGATAACAGAGAGGAATATGTGACTTACATAGGCAATTACCGCATACTTTAGAATAACGTAAGAATATTCAGCAAATTGAGAACCAAACAAAAATACAAACGCAGTCATGTTGCTGGTAGATCCTTCCAGTGGGCACTAGTTCACATAATATAAAAAAGGATAAAGCTCTCGGCGTTGATCAATTCCCGAGGGTTGTGCCGTACAATGAACTTCATTCAGCATCGATGGAGGTGTCATTATGCATATCTGAACTATAAAATGACTTGCGGTGGCCTACCAATGTATCAAGCTAGTGATGCTATCCTCCCAGACAAGTCTAGTACCAGTTTGCCAACTCCAGAGGGATAGAAGGCATGGTGACCCAGAAGATGGAAATCTTAGCCGGCCACGGGAGTGAGGATAGAACCGACGTGTTTGCCGCAAGGCGCCTCGAACCACTGCGCCACACGCGTCACCACATAGTATGAAAATAGAAGGTAGTAATGGCACGCATGTAGCGTTGTGGTTAGAGGTGCCCTGCAATACACACGTGGTCCTTTGCTCGATAGCGAGCCCGGGTTCAAAGAGCCTTTCATCCTTACGTGCTCCAAAAATTGGTACCAGACTGTCCGATTAGAAAGCAGTGGTGAGTTAATACATCGTAGACCACTTTAAGTTATTTTGTTGGCCAGATGAGCATTCACTCAGTTCTAATGATGTTTAATGAAGTCGAGTGTACGGCGTTCATTTCATGAATTGATGAACACTGAACACTTAAAGCTCGGCTCTCCAAGCTAAAAATAACACCACGAATACGAAGAAAAGTAAGAGTAAGAGTTGAAACTTCAGTAAGAGTTGAAACTAAGGACTGCATTGACATGACTGATCTCGCTCGTCGTAGTGAGGTCACGTAGGGGCGTAGCTGACGGTGAAGCGCCCCCGACACAACGCGCGCCTGTTGGCGATGATGAATGGCCGGTAACGCCACCTCGAGTGGGCAAGTGCTACAGTTGTAGGAGGCCATCGTATCATGAAATGATCATCTTCTGACTCAGTCCATTTGCCAACTATCAAGTGCCGCCTATGCAGCGCCATCGTTGTGGTCGACAAGAGAAATCGGCGAACTGTCGTAGGGTTGGTTACGCCGCACCACGATCGCTAGTTGATCTGGCTTATAATCAATTATAAATTAAATAGAATGGTTCACTTTTCAACTTATCTGAATTTTTCACTTGTTCCCGACTTCAACGATATTATACCACATGTGAAATGGTGATGTACTTCAAGATATACACTAGCCTGTTCGCAATGGTGTTCATCCTCGTGGTCTAGCGTTATGACATAGTGGAAAGCAAGTTGACTGAACCAAAATGCTGGAGAACTCCTGAAATGTTCATTTACGTATCATCAAAGTATGTTGAGCCAAAGTTCCGAATAACTCAACTCAACGACTGTTTAGCTATTCACTCTCTTATAGAATTGTGATCTTATGAATAGAATCTTATGAATCTTATGAATACCGGAGGGTTTTCCTCAACTGTGAAATTCGAGCGAAAAAAATCTTGTTTATATTATTGGATGAAAATTTTTGGCTGACTAAAGGCATTAGGAATTTACTTTTGATTTTTCAATGTTTTTTAAGCTCTGGTAGCACTCCAGTTTCATGCAATACTGCTAACAGCTTCTGCAACTTATTTTATCCTAAGAACGATTTCACCTCATTACCCGTCTTATGAGGTGAAGTTTGTGAGGAATGCCGCCCACACTTGAGAAGGGTAATGAGGTGAAATCGTTCTTAGGATAAAATAAGTTGCAGAAGCTGTTAGCAGTATTGCATGAAACTGGAGTGCTACCAGAGCTTAAAAAACATTGAAAAATCAAAAGTAAATTCCTAATGCCTTTAGTCAGCCAAAAATTTTCATCCAATAATATAAACAAGATTTTTTTCGCTCGAATTTCACAGTTGAGGAAAACCCTCCGGTAGCAGCATTGAATTACAGAAGAAACTCGAGTTCTCAAGAGAAAACACTACCCTCCACCTAAGACTGAACAATTTGCAGCCGGGATTTATTCGTACAATCAACTATAATCAGCTTAAAAAATAAGGGATAAAGCTGCCTGCGTTGATCAATCCCTGAGGGATGCGCCATGCATTCTACTTCATCAAGCATCGCTAGGAGGTAATTGAATGCATATCTGACCTTTACAATGACTCGTGGTGGCCTTCCGATGTATTGAGTCAGTGCCGCTATCCTCCCAGACAAATCTGGTACCGATTGGCCGACCCGGAGGGATGAAAGGCATGGTGGGCCGTGTGCGCGGAGATCGATTCCACGTCGTGTGCGTTGCAGGGCGCCTCCGACCACTGTGCCATACGCCCCCCGTAATCAGCTTAATTCACTGGAATTGTTAAAGAGGGCTCACATCAGCTGAGTCATTGGATTCCTCACCTCGAACGGTTTCTCACTGTCGAAAGGTGAGAAAATTCTCTCCTAATCGGAATGGGATGTACAGTACCCGCCGAAAACGAATGTTTTTAGTTTGCGCTTGTCATCCTCCTCAACATTCCCAGAATGTCAAGCAGCCCAAATGGCAATGATGTGTCTATTCGAGGCATCTAAATCACTTATCCGATTCGGCCATTCGGATTCTCCATGCAGCGCATTTGATTCGCCCATAAAAATTTTACTTCTAGTTATCGTTATTTATTTTTTTAAAGTTATTTTACATGACAAGTCATCTCATCTACTATGCGGATCCCAGCATTTCTTCTAATCGATTTGTTTTCCTTGCATTCATCGTCCACAAAGAGTTTCGAAGATTTCGTATGATGCTTGTGGCTATTGCTTGTGGATTTTCTCCTCGTTATGAATGTGGTAATGCTGCTCAAGTCGATCCTCCTTGCCAATCTTCGAGATGGCCGAGCTAAGACGGTCCAACGTGGAGTGGAGGATAGCGTAGAGGAAGGCGTCGAACCGCCACCAAACCAGTTATCGGCATGTGCATTAAAACCATGGAAGGCCATCATACGTTTCATTCAAGACATGTGCAGTAAAGCAGTGAGAACCATAGTTTTGATAGCGGATAGCTGTCAGTCGCTAGGGTAGTTGTAGGCATAGACATGTTCCAAAGAATCCTAGTGCCAGCGTCGTGGATGTTTTAGCTCTTTCCGACAAAGCTATTTTTTCAACAACTGACTATAGTTTCCCAATCAATAGAGCACTTCAATTGCCCGTTAATCGTTATAGATTTATAGACCTATTCTTGTTACACCACCCCAATCGAATACATAATTTTGGTAGAGTATCCTCCACAATTTAAATTTGCTTAGAATTCATAGTTACAAAGACTGATGGTGCCTTTAGGGCTCTGAAGAAGGCTATGCTAACGTCAGCTACTGTTGTGTTGAATGTTCTTTGTATGTGGACGCAAGCGCGCGCTTTATAACAACTTCATGATTGCCGGAAAAGAAAACGACACATTGATAGTGCAATTTAAGTTTTTAATTTTTTCAACGAAAAGTGATAGATACAGACATGAATGATACATTGGAGCACATCATCGTGTCATGCTGCACGAAGCCCGTTTGTTCGTTCGCTTCATTGCTCGAAGCAGAATGCTTCATAGTCTCCTGAATATGCGAATTTCACGCAAATAGAAAAAGAAATTCAGTTCCTTATGGATAACTTTTAAAATTCTTAAAGTTCGAAAGACCGACTTCCACTAAACTCTGGCATGAATGGAGAAGTATAAAGCACTCGAAGCTGATCAATCCCTTAGGGATGCGTCATGCTGTAGACTTCATTAAGCATCGTTGGAGGTGACTGAATGCATGAGTGTCCTGCCGATGTATTAACCCAGTGGTGACAAGTCTGGTACCAATTTGCCGACCCCGGAAGGATGGAAGGCTTGGTGGTCCAGGAGCGCTGGAATCGATCACATGTGCACAGCAAGGCGCCTTCGACCACTGCGCTACACGGGCCCATAACTTTGAACTTTAGCATGAATAATCAGCAATCTCTTACCAACTCCTTGCACAGTCCATAAGTTATAATTATCTATTTGGGTACTTGGATGAGGCTTCTTCACTGACCGTGCCGTCTCAAGCATAATTTCCATTCTTCAGAGATTTACTAGGGTACTCACTGAGGATTCTTGGAGTCCTGAGGTCAGTCTAGCTGAAGCCTTTCTAGGAAAGTTGCCACCCTTGTGGATTATAGGAAGATGATACCAGGACAGCCGTGTGAATCTTGTTATTGGCATTGGATTACTCTTCTTGGGAGGCCACGCTGGGGATGAAGCCCTGCTGTACATCGCAGCCCAATACGTAGTAACATAACCCAGGAACAACGATGCGGTAAACAGTTGATAGGCTGAAAATATTTTTAAATTTGAATGGCTTTTAGAGCAGGTAACGCAGTGTTAATGAGCATGTTCATTACGCGAATGGCACAACCTGAACACGCGCTACTTTGGCACCGCTACCGAACTCATCGATTGCATCAATCCTCCGGAATCAGGAAATTGGTATCAGACTTGGCCAAGACAATCTCTTTTCATCAAATCTACGTGGGAAATTTTAGCACCGCTATTCAAAGATTTCAGGAAGAATTGACTGGACCAGAATTCATCTACGTTCATTAGAAGACGAAAAGAAATCGCCAAGCATCCCAGGCTACCTGCAAAAAAACTTGTAGACCGCCGTAGATGGTGTATGCCAGGAAACGAATCGAATGCAAGTGCAAGGATCCCAATGGTGTAGAAGATGTGATGTCGAGTCGTGCAATAGTAATAATCACAATGAGCTGAGGTATAATGATCTATGGCTGAAAGCAGCCATTACTTTCGTATTATACGCCTCCTATGACGTCAAGTCGTCGTCTAGGGTTTAGAAAATTCTAGTATGAATCAACTTGGTTCAAGCACTGAGATATGAGTGGAAGTTGGAGGCCCTAGTTGCACTTGGAATCCTCGATTGCCCTTATCGTGGTCTCACATGCTATGTATCACGCCAATCGACACCTTCTTTTGCAAAATGAACTCAGACTTTTCTTTAGTGCATCGGTGGTACCAGCAATCACCCATCAACGGGCATGATTTGTGAAGCATAAATCGGAATTGACCCCACTTACCATCGAATCGTACCCATCCCCTCAGTTGTTGTCGTGGACATCACGTGAACCCCGGTAAGGGTAGTGTTCGAAGGGAAACTGAGGTTCCGAGTTTTGCTCACATTAAGGCGTCCTTGCGGTTGCACTTCACAACACATCTTGCGATGGCGAAAAAATAGCCACCAAATAAAAAGTTTTCACTGTGAAATAATTCTTTTTACTTCTGTTTAGCAAACACGAAGTGTTATTTTATTTCTTTATTTACGTACGATTGCGGAGATGAATATATTGGCGAAACGGGCAGACCGTTGTGTATCCGTATAAAAGAACACCTAGATGGCAAACGAAAACTAAGACAAAGTACCCCCCTAGGCACGCATAGGATACAAAAGCATAGTGGAAACGATTTTGAAGTTAAAGTCAATATCCTCGCACAGGAAACTAAGACACCAACGCGCAAACTCCTAGAGGCTTTTTGGATAAATGCCAAAAATCCGGCAATGAATAGCAGGGAGGAATGCCTAGAGGTTACACGCGACCTGGCCCCGTATCTTTGGATCAATTTCTGATGTGGGGTGGCGCAGTCATCAACCATATGCGACTATAATCAGCTGTTCTAACCTTCCTCATTGGAAGTCATGTAAAAAAGCGGTGAGTTTTTCGAGAAGCTGTTGATCATGTAATTGCCATGAAGTTTTTCGTCTTACTGTAAGTGTTATTGAAGTGTTTGGCCTAATAAATTGTATATCAGTATACCGTTCCAGGCTCTGAAGAAGGCGATACTGCCGAAACGTCAGCTACTGTTGTGTTGTGCTGCGCTGTGCTACTGTGCTGTATAACAACCTCGCGATTGCTGAACAAGAAAACTACGCATTCATATAAGACTGCTATTCTGATAGGACGGGTACATTACGTTTCCATGTGAACCCTGCGCGGCTGGTCTCCACATAACATATTAAGTAGAAGGCTCATAGAAAGCGGTGAGTGTGCAAAGACTCTGTGTTCAATGTGATTGAAATTTTGGTTTAGCATTTTCTCTGTTTGGTTATGGAGGTGTTTGGCCATGTAGATTGCAGTCAACGTGACCATTCCAGGCTCTGAGGAAGACGAAATCCGCCGAAACGTCAGCTTGTACGTAAATAAAGAAATAAAATAACACCTCGTGTTTGCTAAACAGAAGTAAAAAGAATTCTTCCATCAATGCCGAGGTTAATAGAAAGTCGGACGTGGGAGTAACCACTGTGATTTCAACAAGGTAAATCTGAAGGTGAAGATGAAATCAATTGTAATGTCATATTTTTCAAGCGATATTATTTCTGGTCTAACATTTTGTTTCGCAATTGATGAAATCTAGATCTCGGAACACTTTTAGCCACGATCTTTTGGTAACTGCGGAGGATACGACACGACACAACAAAGCAGGGAGGTACTGGTTATTGTGGTAGGTCAATTCACAGCAGAAATCTATCTACCTTCGAGAAAGCACATTGGACATACACTGATGTCGTCAGCAAATCAAGAAATGAAACACTAAAAGATTTCTTGTAGTGATCGCCATGGCTATGATTCGTGACAAAACTACAGTAGTAACAATATCCATATTTATTCCATAGAGATCATCCAAATATCTATACATATTTACATATAAAATTACAAAATTTTTATGAGCAGACCATTCAAAACGGACACACCGCAACCAGAGCTGTTACTGGTAACGACAGCTTCCATACTGAACTACCCGTACGACTATCACCATTTCCATATAAAAGCTTAGTAGGAACATGTACGGAAAATGGTCTAGAAAACGATGAAGTGATGATATATCACATGTTATGAAAAGTACTTCACATAAGACAACTTCTTTGGATTTTCCATTCATCGTGGAATTCCTAATAGAGCTGGAAAATCCTGTGAGAACTCATGGACACAGAATCCTATTAAATGCACTTTTGAATTCACAACACAGAAGAACGAGATATTAGAGGAGACGAAAACGACTAAGCAGTTAGTTTCTTTCTTCTAGATGCTCATGGATTTCTGTGGGATTCCCGAAAGCAACTTCCTTACCTATAAATGCTATTGCAACAAGACCAAAAGCATGAATCTATTTTGCTTCGCCCCAATTTAGTTAGCTAAAAAAAATGACCGACCAGTAGTTCGACTAACCCCGAATTTATGGCGGAAGTTCTCTGCGTAAGGAAAAGGAACACTAATATGTTGAAAAAGGAAAAAAAAAGAGTTTCTTAGAAACAAGGAGGTTCGGGAACGCCTGTAAGCTGTTCTGCGGCATTTCTATAGCGTTTACATAGAAACAATAATAAATGGCAGAGTACAGACTTTTCTTGGCGCGTCTATTTGTGCATGGGATTGTAAATATCGTCTTAAACCTCATCTCAGAATTCCTGCTTGTCCTCAGACTAAGGTGCTTGCCCTAACGGATCGTCGAGGACTTTTGAGGTATTCAATTGGTTCCAGTGGTGGCAAATGCGAAGCATCCTCCGCTTCTGGTATTGCTGAAGGCGAAGGATTCTCTGCTGGTTGTGGTAAATGCGATGAGTTCTCCGTTGATAGTGGTAGTGGAGAAACTGACGGTGGTATTTCTTGAGAAAGATTGCTCTCCAACGTCGATGTCTGTGATCGAATGCCTTGAAGCAATGAGGCCGGCAGAGGTGCTGCTCGCGATGAATGACTAAAAAAGGTGGTCACTTGAGAAGATGTAAATAAAAGTCTGACTTTACCTAAAAAAAGATCCTTTCAGCGAAACAAACAAAATCTTAGAGAAATAAAACTCGAACACAATCCAGAATAACGACGTACATCCTCCCTCCCCCACTCATTTATTTCTTTTAAAAACTAAAAACTTTAGAAAAAAACCGCCATAGGCCAGAGTAGTTATCCACCATTTTTAATGAAATTTTGCGTTTCCATTTCAGTGATGAATTTAACGGCATATGAAAATCCTGCAAAAAAGAGTTGATAACTAAAAACGCTTATAAGAAACGCACCCCTCCAGCCATATCTCACGGGACTGTTACATTTTATCGATTTTTTTAGTTCCTTTAGAAACATCTTCAAAGCAATGATTCCTTTAAGTAAAAATTTCAGATAAAAGAAATACAAAGTAATACACTGTTGTTCTATGGCTGGAGGAATCATGAGCAGCACAATAATTATTGGCCACCAGTTCTTGTTAGAAATAGTTTGTCCTAACTGATGTATCGTTGAAAAATCTGTACGATTTGTTTTATTGATAAGCTAAAATTGTTAATCCACCTTCAAACGTTGAAGGAACTTGCGGAATATTCAAAGACCATACCTTTGGAAACAATGAACATGCGGATGATAGATGACGGTCGTGAGTGGAAATGCAATAAAGTACAGTATCACGACGCCGTCAAAAACATACATAAGCACAGTACTCACCGTATCACCTAGAGAATCCTGAAAACCAAACGAACAAAAACCACTTAAGCTCAAGGCAATAAAACGGGCTATAATAGATCGAACATTAGCGAACTGACCTGTATAGCCACCATATAGAAGATGATCCCACAGTTGATGAATGAACATATGCCGTAACACACTGAAATGCACAAAACTCTCCGAATGAACGTTCGGGACATTTTCACTACCATGCAATCATAGGAAATAAAGCTTGAACGAGCAAAATTTAGCACACTCTTACTATATGAATGGCTAAAATTCGAAATAGTTCTTGTGATACTGCTGAGAAAATCACTCACAAAACGTCCGATACATCGACTGGCTGACGGTTTTCCTAATGTGACTGGCCAGGTCATGCTGCATTTTCACTGTCTGAATTTGTGAGACACTACGAAAAGGAGACTTCCAGCTAATTGAAAGTACTCGCATTAATGGTGCAAGAATTCGGGTTAAAAACCCGAACAGAAGCTTATCTTGATAGCCACTGACTGAATACCTGATTGAGAGGATTGTATTCTTGTCTACAAATCGTCCAGTTTTCCGAAATCGTCAGTGCAAAGAAGCACTAAAAGGAATTTTCTAACTTGACACAGCAGTACTAACTTCAAGTTGATTACCTTTCGTTTATTGCCTATTCTTTTTTCATGGCGAGGTATGGCGAAATATAACGACAAATATGCTGAAATACAAGCTGAACTCGAAACCTCAGTTGCGCTTCAAACCAACGATTACCCTTACGGGCAGCTCACATGGCATCCACCACACCAAGAGAGGCCCTCGCTTTGCGTTTCTCTCAGCCATGTTTTTACTCTATCTGTGCTATTAACAATCATCTGTCATCACTAATGATCTGGGGACCACAAATCGGCATTGAACTCAGTTAAGCTGAAGGTATAGTCGAAATCATAATGCTTGCATTTTTATTTGCTGCCCATTTTTTTCTATGGCAGGTTTTCCGCTTGAGTGGGTTTAATGCTGATTTGTGCTCCAAATATCATGACGGGATCGCTGATGACGGGATTGCTGGTAACACCGACAGAGTTAAAACAGGGATGCGAGAAAGACAATGGAAGGGCATCGGTTGGTTTGGTGGACAGCAGGAGAGTCGCCGCTAAGGTTAATCGGGAATTCGAAACCCAAATGAGGTCCCAAGATTTGATCATATCTTAGCACTCTGTGGCACCAAATTAGTATTATTCTACTTGTCATTCCTATATCGAATATGTACCATCTTAAAGTTCGAAGGAAGGGAGTTTGGGTTCGGGGTGCACGGTGGAGTTCCCCTGACCTTGGCAAACTCATTCACCACACAAACCAGTTATTATATTTCGGGAAACAAGAAAAGCACTAACATAAAGATTTATTGCCCGTTGAACGACAGTTCTTAAACGCCAGATAGAAATCAGCCTTAAATCACAGGTACAGTGAAATAGAATTGATTAATACATTAGGTGGCTTTAGTACATAGCCATATTTCAAGACCATAAAAGACAAACTGTTAGCTCGAACCAAACACTTCATGAAAATAGGCCTTACAACTTGGCTAATAATCATAAGTACTTCTCCTTCATGTAGGAGTAAAGTTTTTCCTTGCGATGAATTGCCCTACTTGTCAAAAGAGAAACAGTATTCCGAAGTTTTAACGGAAGACAATTGTAATGAAATAAAAGATGCATTAAAACTATCAAAATATCTAGAAAAGGTAGATTTGAAACTTACAATTAACTGGAAAAGTGCGATAGCGATGAAAGCGCCTATAGAGACACCATAATGAAAGCCATCTTTGCCTACTCGACGACCCTCTTTCTCGTGACAAATTGGATGGTAGGTGATTCGCTCCGGAATCAAAACCGACACCAGACGGAAGTACACGTACTCAGCAAATCCAGCCAGGTACTATAACGGTTAGGATTTGGTGAATTTAAAATACTCTCTGTGGACATTTTTTTAGGATATTAAATTAACACGAAATTGAAGCCTTATTCAGCTAAAGTCTCTGCCCTTTGTCTTATTCAGCGTTGCATTGATTAGAGTCGATTCTCCATAGCCCTCCTTGCTTGCTGTGTTGGGCCTTTGTAATCGCATCGGGTTAAATCCAGTGAAATAAAATACTTTTCGGATGAAGTAACTCCACTCAGCAGTGCCTTCTTATTGAGGACGAATGAAGAGAGTGAAAGTGCCGAAACACTAGGTGAATAAAACTTTTTAATAACCTATTACTAGCTTTATAACCCGAGAATATATTGATTGTTCATTCTTAAATAAGAATCGATTTCCAAGGATAATTTCTTGGAAAGTATTCTGAACGATCAAATGATTTCCATATAAAGAATAGCAGATAGAACAGCGCTGTTCTGTGTAGAAGAGCTAGAAGGCTCGATAAAATCAGTGAACGAATGAGCATTCTCTCCATTTTACGTCGAATTGCTCGTGAAGTTCGGGAAATAAAAACGTTCGTTAGAAGTTTGGAGACGGAGCATTGTAAAGCCTTCGATATTTTATCGTCTGGCGAGTACGCAATTATTAAGAATACTTAATTTCTGCAAGTAACAATTCAAATAAGAGAAACACGTTTTCGAATTCCAGTATTGTCTCTAACGTCATCTCTAACGCTCCACAAAGGCGCGTATGACGCAGTGGTCTGAGACGCCCTGCAACACACACGTGGAATCGATCCCCGCCCCCATGGCCCACCAAGCCTTCCATCTCTTCCGAGTCGGCAACTTGGTACCAGAGTTGTCTGGGAGGGCATCAGCACTGGCTCTATACATCGGTAAGCCACCGCGGGTCACTGTAAAGACCACATTTGCATTTAATCACCTCCAAACGATGCTTAATGAAATCGAATGGCATGCCTCAGGGATTTATCAACGCCGAAAGCTTTGTCCTTTATTTTAATGCTCCGTAATTTCTAAGGATTCCTATGGAATGCCATGGTTCCTCGTTGAGCTGTCAGATACTGTCTTCCTCGTAAAAGCTTAGTATTAACGCAGCGAATCTCTTTTGGAACCAATACATGCAGAAACCTGTTGACATGGGTAGGTGCCACTGCTATGAATCATGGAGTTCGAGTCGTAGAGGTGAATGCTTTCCTATTACTTATGTATGTGAACGGAAAACAAGCTTTACAAAGACAACAAAGTTTTCACCGTCTTCCAACCCTCCACTAAATTTTTGTAACTTTCAACACTTCATAAACATGAAGAATTGTAATTGTCCTTGAAAATTGCAAAATACTCATATTCTCTAAGAAATCTTTAAAACTCTGAGACCAAACGAAAATCCTGCACTGTCTAGCTGCTTGTTTTTTCTTATTCAAGAATAAGAAGATATGGATAAGAAGATGGATGAACTTGATGTTCAACTTTTTTCGTAAGAAATGTCTTTCTGAACTCACGGCAACGATCACAAGAGTGTACGCAATAGTGTAGTAGTGCGTGTGCAAAGTGTTCTCTATCCTTTCGGACACACTTCGTTCACTAGGTGGCCGACCCGAGTTCGATTCGGAAGTGCAACTCGTCCGCTGCTCGACCGCGGCCACCGTCGGAACGGCAGTTTTCGTGCGTGCTCGCAAAGTGCGTGGTGGCGCAATGGGCTGTAAGAGTGAGAAATGAGTCCAACAAGAGCGCATAAGGAAAAGAAATCTTCATTTGAATAAAATGTGGAAGACTTGGCTTCCGTCGTATGGCAATTTCTGTAGCGTTACGAATTCTTGGCCTAACTGGTCATGGTTGTATAACTACTCCACTCCTTCGAAGTACTGAAGGTGGGTTTGGTCTGTTCAATGGCGGGCAGAAGCCAGTTGGTAGACAGAATTAATCATATTTTTACCTTTCACGATAAAGTCCGCTACTAACAAATCGCCTTTGACTAGAACATCGCCTATTTATTCTAGTGGTAACATTGAGCTAAAGAGTGCGCAACCACTAACAGCTCCAATAAAGTGAAGATTTTCGACGAAATATATGCTTTATGTTTTCGAAACCAGAACAAAGCGTTACATCAACCTCGTTCCGAGCCTAGCAAACCCTAATGTTTCCGAACTTGGGAATATGGTACCACTGGGATCAACTCGACCTCTACAGTCCACAAAAGCTGGTGACAGCCTTCGATGAAGATCTGGGAATGCTTTAGGACGCATATAGAGCTATCCCAAGGAGAATCAATTTGGCAAGTATTCAACAAAATTGAGAAAGACAAAAATCTCCAAGCAGCGACCGAATCCACACGCAAAAATTCGAAGACCTTCGGAAATATGAATGCAAGTAAACGAATCGAATGCAAGAACTGCTGGGATCCTCACAATTTGTGGCATGCTTTTTAAAACTGAGAAAAATGGAAGTTCTATATTAGACTGACCTAAGTGTTTGAATATCTGAATGGTCCACCCTAAAAATAATAAAAAATGGTACGAACCGCTATGGAATTTCAACTTGACTACTATTTAATTGCTTGGCCTAGAAACTAGGAAAGCCATGTTAAGGAGTTGCCAAGTCGTCGCTAACTAGTGACTACGTTGTTACTAGTATGACAGCAATTCCTCACAGCGGTTTCGACACCCACAAGCTAAGGGTGAGGGTGTAAATCCATTCTGGAGAAGAGCGAATCTCAAACTTAACATACATGTGAAGAACACTGCAAAGAGCGGCCAATTAAGAAAGAAGTTGAGAAAACTGGCTGATATGGTGAACGGAAGACTACTCCATTGATGCGAATGACATATAATTACGCCATTCCCTCACAGAGACTGGCTCAAGGAAAGAACAATTAAACGAATTTTTTCACTTAACCTTTTCATCACCCCAGATAGCCGAAGACTGATCTTCATTGATCCGTTCCAGACCCAGCACCTTTGCCCGATGCACTAGCGGCTCCAAATTTTTGCCAACGTCGATTCGTAGCTCCCTCAACGATCGCCTGGGAAATTGGGCACGACGCGGTATCGACACTGGGATACTGCAAAAAATTGCTTCTTGAAATTATTCCAATACATAGCTCTCTCTCAAAAAAAAAGAAAGGAAGTAAGAATAATAACTATGCCCAATAAGTAAGCAAGAAGATAAAAAATACAATTCACGACATTGGTCAGTGAAACGCATCGTTGCATTTGTGCTCCAATTGTAAAATCGCCGATGTGGAAACGTCCGTTCAGGAAGCGTTTCTTCACAGTAGCGCGGATGAAGGCTTAGAGCGCATAATTCTTATAATAGTTTGGTTTTTTGCGAGACGAACTGGTGCGATGGTTTTTGTAAGACGAAGTAGTACGGAACTAATCAGGTGTAGAATGCAAGATCTTCAAACCACGTTATCACAGCAGCGATACACTGGCCGAAGTTGATAGTGATCCTAAGTTTCTACGGCGACTCGTCAGCTATCAGTAATAGACGATAGCTCTCACTGATAAGTGATAATAGTGTAAATAAAACTCTTAAACTGCGATATTTGAAATCCTGAGACGTACTCATGCTCCATTTTTTCCTCGAAAACTTTTTAATGTTTGCTGTTGTGCATAATGGTGGAATGGTGCACTGGGGAATGGTGAATTTAATTTAAATTTCATTACTGCTTTCTTTAATGGGGTCAACCTTATGAGTGCACCTAACTTGCGAATGTATCCGATGTCATACGATCTTCTGACCAAACATCCGAGGAATATTTAAAATTTGTCTACAACGTCTATCAGAATTAAGGCTGTCATTAGTAACGCCCATAACGTCGCCAACTAAACTGCAACAGCATCTGTGATCGTTGTAGATTGGGGCGCGTGTGGCGCAGTGGTCGGAGGCGTCTTGCGACACACACATGGGATCGATCTCCACGCCCGTAGCTCACAAAGATTTCTAACCCTCCGGGGCCGGCAAATTGGTAAGATACTTGTCTGGAAGGATAGCAGCACTGCTTACATTCAATCACCTTCAACGATACTTAATGAAATGGAAATAATGGAATGCATGGCACATTCGTTAGGTATTGATCAATGGCGAGAGCTTCACCAGCGATCGTCTCTGCGAAGGAATTTTTGTTGGTGAAACACCACTCAAATCTTTTGCATTGACTTTTCTAAATTTACTTTAACCTCGGGATGGAATATCAGTGTATTCTCTTTTATTGATAACTAGCACGAGATTGATTTCAAGAAAACATTCAGCTAACGTTTCGGCGCATTCGTCCTCTTCAGAGCCACGTTAATCCGAATCGGCTGTCCCAACTACAATGAGAAGAATCTGCGATCTTGAAGTATGGATAATCTCAGGACAACATGTATGAACCTTATGTAGAATTTTTGCCGCATTTGATTTTTTAAAGCTGAATATGCTAAACCGAGCAAACAGTGAATACTGATGTCGATCTTAAATTCATTCATATTGACACCACCCCGCAGCGTGGGCTCACCATGCCTTTAATCCTTTCCGGTTAGCCAAATTGGCACCAAAACTACCGGAGAGGAGAAAGTCACCGATTTGATACACAGTTCCATAATCGCAAGCCAATGTAGAGGTCAGATAAGCATTCCGTTATGGTGCTTGATGAACTCAAACGCATGGCAGATCCATCAAAGATAGTTAAGCGGCAAAAGCTTTGTCCTTTTATTCCTTCCTAAGGCCAATCAGTTTATAATTGGAACACTACATGATGCTGTAATGTGATCCATAAAGTGGACAACAACATCAATGTGCTTGAGTGAAAATCATAAAGAACGGAAGGTTCTGCGTTGATCAGTCGCTCTAGGGATGCGTCATGCATACGCTTCCACTGCATTCATAAAGTGAATGAATGCATATTTGATTCATATAATACGGGAATATGGGAGCCAGTCGATGTGTCAAGTCAATGATTTTGCCCTCCCAGACAAGGCTAGTACCAATGTGCAGACCTCTGAGGGATGGAGAGCTCGGTTTGCCCGGAGCACAATACTGAACGAACGACCATGTGTGTTTTGCAGTGCATCACTCCAACCACTGCTCACATGTGTCATCTACTCTAGCATTTAGCATCAACTTGATTAAATACTTTCCGCTATTCTTTGTAATACCCCACTAGGCACGCATAGGACCCAGAGACATGAGCAGGAGGACTTTGAAGTACGCGTCACGATCCTCGCACAGGAGACGAAAACACAAGCGCGCAAAACACTGGAGGCGTTCTGGATTAATTCCAGAAATCCGAAAATGAACCGCAGGGAAGAATGCCTCGTTATCACGCGTGATATTGGGCAGTATATAAGCCTATTATTTTGAGGAGAAGGGCACATTATGATTCCATGTGAGTTCTGTGCGGTTGGTCTCCACTAGACATATTCAGTGGAAGCCTCATAGAAAGCGGTGGGTGCGCAAAGTTGTGTTCATTGTGGTTGAAATTTTGGTTTAGCGTTTTCTTTGTTTGGTTATGGAGGCGTTTGACCGTGTAGATTGCTGTCAACTTGACTTTCCAGGCTCTGAAGAAGGCGAAGTTCGCCGAAACGTCAGCTTACTTGTGAATAAAGAATAATAATAACACCTCGCGTTTGCTCAACAAGAATACAAAGAATTACTTGATCAATGCCGAGGTTAATAGAAAGTCGGTCGTGGAAGTTACTTTCCGCTATGTCCATTTTACCAATTACTAGACCAGTAGCCACTCTTGAACTATTTTTATATCTGAGTAGTAGTAATAGAAGTATTTGTAAACAATGGAAATTAGTCCTGCAAAAGCAGTACTCAAGTCCTGAAAACGTGCTTTGTGGTGTCGACAGCACTCGCAGAAACACCAATCACGGTCCGAGAAGTATTTCACAACGACGTTATCCCAGTGTGTTAATAAATTAAAAGTGTTAGGAGTCAAATTTACTAGAAACCGGCTTCGGAATTATTCCTTAGTAGTAGAGCACAGGGATCGATAACACTGATTCAGATGGTAAACAAATATACCAAATGTATTTGAATAAAGACAATCCAGTTTTAATTGGTCAGCCGCCACAAACGACTGCATCGAAATAAATTGGTCTCGATTATTGGAACAAAAACAACTTAATCGTCAGCAAATCTTTCTCCTATTGAGCATTAAATTTAGATTCATCAGAGCAACGTTTCCTGTCATAACCATCGCAAAGGATCAGGATCCGTTAGGTCGTCAAAGGTCTACTAGCTGCTTCAAGATTGACAAATGGTAATACTTGATGGAAGCCACACCAAAACTGGCGAGATATGGTTTCGTCCGTACTCCTATTCGTCCAACTGGTCCTTTTTTTTCCATTACGTAACACCAATTTAGATGCTGGAGGCCTTGGTTCACTTTGCGGAAATCCTCATCAGTGATAAAGCCTTCTGATACGATGATCCTCTTAGCATATCTTTGTAGGTCATTCCACTGCTGAGCACGAAGAACCTGTTATAACCACATATAATTCCACCGCAAAATTAATTTCAGGAGATGTTCCATCGCTTCGACTTTGCTCACTATTGCCAAGAACAGTGGCAATTGTCGCAAAGAATCAATTTCCACCTCTACAATGCCAATGAGAAATGGATTTCCCTACTGCACGTAACCAGCATGAAACAGACTTCGTAACTACAATTTCTTTGCTAATCGTTCAATTCACTCCTAGCCTACCCTTGAGTTCATCAGTTCATGTCAGAAGTTCCAAAAGCATTGCTTAGCTGCGCGCCGTTTTTACGTAAACTGTAAAACAGGTTGTTCGTCGATCTGCTTCGATTTACGGCCATCTTCAAACGATCACCATAAATAATGAATGGGTCGCATCCGAACATTTCCAGTTATAAGACCTCAACGGTTTTACGACCAAGTAAGGCGCATATATGTATTTGAAGGATTCTTAACCTATTTTGCATGTGCACGAAAGGAAATATTTGAGTTCACCTTATTCATTGTCATTCTCATTCTACACTAGCAAGTAAACAACTACATCGTTGGTGAATTTCTTAGTGATGCATCCGTTTCCAGTAGTCGTCATTGGAGGTGTTCGGGTATTTGCTCGCTAAAATAGTAAATGAGGAAGGAATGAGGGGTTACCAGTTAGTATTTTCATCTTTCGAGAAAAATCAATACTAACATACTCTAAGGGGGGCATGGGGCGCAGTGGTCGGATGCGCTCCGCACCACACACTTGGAAGCGATCCTCGCGCCCATGGCCCACCAAGCTTTCCACACTCCGGAGTCGACAAATTGAAACCAAACTTCTCTGGGAGGATAGCGACACTGGCTCGATATATCGGTAGGCAACTGCGAGTCATTGTGGAGGCCAGATGTGCATTCAGTCACCTCCAAACGATGCTTAGTGAAGTCGGATCCATGGTGCAATCCTCAGGGATTGATCAATGCCGACAGTTTTATCCTTTTTTTTATTAATATACTCTAAAACCCTATTCTAAACAAAAACTACTTCAAAAAAAGCACCGTTAGTAGAAAAAACCAGAGCAAAAATTGCTCTTTAACACTACATGTATTGAATATTTTTTCGATATCAAAGGTTATTTCTATAAACGAGAAGATTTATGACTTTTCTAGCAACAAAAAAATTTCACGAAGGTGGTAAGTAAACCTAATACTAGGAGAGATATTTTGATTTCCTTTAACATTCTGCGACTACGTTTAATCTTTCGTTTGTTGCGGCATGGACGACGACTAATTTTCAGTCCTTATGGATTTGCAGGGGACGGAGGAAAGGATTTGAAAGCAAACAACTATTTTCCGACAACTAGAAGGATCAGTGGACCGTGAACATGAATTCATTGCAGAAAAGACTTCGCTTTATCGTTCCATGGCATCATCTGTTTCGCCTGTCGTCGCATTAATCGTCGACTGATTTGGAATGGTGCTAATAAATCCTCCATTTTTCCTTGCCGCGTTCAAGAGTAACCCAGCGGGTTCTGCTCACTCTAGGACTAGTCGAGGATCGCACCTTCCTTTCAGGGTTTTGATGAAGAACTCCGACCATCGAATCGGTGGTCTTCCTGCAGTGTGTTTAACATCCAGAGGAAACCAGTCACTAACGGCTCTTGCCCATAGGTTGTCGTTCATACGCATTACGTGTCCGGCCCACCTTATCTTCGACTGTTTGGCGTATAGAACGGCATCTTTGATTTTCGATCGTTGACGTAGATCGGAGCTTAGGATCCCATCTTTTACTTGTATGAAACGGGATACTCCTAGCATCGTCCTTTCAACTGCGCCTTCGATAACGCTGAGTGATCATTCATCCTGCTTACGTAGCGACCAGGTTTTTGACGCATACGTTAAGGCAGTTAGAGCAGAATGAATCGTGCAGTCGAAAAGGTGGGCATCTGGCGTTCTTTGCTATCTTCACTACATGTTCAATGCTCTTAAAAGCTCCCAAAACCGTTCGACTCAACCTTCCTCCTGCTTATTTTCGTGGATAATGCGGTACATCATGTTAATTTCCTAACCTCGAAAGACGTAAAACTCGGTATTCATTCCGATGAGCGTGAATGAGACATACGAAATCAATCCGTTCCTCATGAACACCGTTTTGTTGGATTTAGCCGTATGCCAATCCTTCCACACGCTTTGTCAAGGTCGGCAAGCATTCGTTCCACTTGGCTAGCGATTGATGTCATAAAAACGATGTCATCAGCAAAGTGAAGATGGTGTAAGTTTTGCTAATCGATTTTCACTCCAGCGTTTCCCCCATTACAGCATTGGTATGACGTTCATGAAGGTAGCGGCAAACAATTTTGGCGGGATAGCATCCCCTTGCTTTACCCCTGTTTTGACGTCGATGTTAATATTGTTGTAAACTGGTGATATCTTGGTAGTGAAATTTTTATACAGTTCACGAAGAATCTTTATATACTGAGAAGTAACTCTCTGACTGTCCAGGGCTTCCATGGCTGCTTTTATCTCAACTGAGGCCAAACCCTCTTTTAAATCGATGAAAGTGAGACAGAGCGCTCTTTCGTACTCTTGCGATATTTCAATAAGTCTCGTCATGGTAAGGATGTGATCCATCGTACTAAATCTTTTCCGCAACCCTGTTTGCTCACACGGTTGTCCTTCGTCCAGTGTTCTGTCAATCCTGTCTAGGATGACTTGAGTGAAAAGTTTGTAGTCGGCAGATAGTAAGCAGTTTTGGCAATAGTTGCCGATATCGTTGAGGTCACCCTTCTTAAATAATACGGTCTTGCTAGTATTCTACTAAATAGGGACCTTGCATTCAGACGTGTAACGGGCGAACACCGGAACCCGTAAGTTTATGAGAACTGGTGAAAGGTCCTTCAGGTGTTCACACCTTATCCTGTTCGGTCTTGTATTATTCGATTTTTCACCGACGAAGTAGTATTTAGGGTTTCGGAAGGAAGAACCGGTGGTGCGACATTATGCAGATTTTTCTTTTTCACATGAAGAAAGCAGAACTTGGCTATTGAAGAGATCTGAGTAGTATTCGTGAATGATTTTTTTTCTATTGCCCTTCTGGAAGCTCTTCTAAAAGTAACTGTTCCGTCTGGACGTCGAAGTGCAATCATTTTAGTTTCGTATTTAATTAGAGAAGCTTCAGTGGGCTTTGCTAGTGCTTTTCTCAGCCTCCGCAGCTTCGGCCATAATTTCTCACCTCCTCTCTTTAAGATCTTCTTTTATCGCCTGCCTGCATTGTTCTGCGAAATCAGGTGAGCTAGCGGTTACCTGCAGCTCATTCGGTTCAACGCCGGATTATCAGCTCCAGTGTTTCTGGAGGCAGACGTCTCTTGGTGACGTTCGAAATCCTTTCATAGTGCTAACATGAGAATGTTGAATGAGACGATCCACGGATCACCTTCATAGAGGGATCTGATGTCGATTAGACGCGAGACAATGAGGAGCATTCCCAAAGGGTAGATAGGAGGTTAATCGCAGATCAAAAGTGACCTCTGCTTTTCTGACGTGCAGGTAGATCCAGGGGACGGACTGCGTGTTTCTGCTGCTCCAATTTTGCACATACCTTCTGTATTTAGGAAGACGTATTCATACAAACGCGCGTAGATGTTTTCTCGTTTATGCGGATTTTATTCTACCAGCCAATTCGGTCAAAAGCCTGCAATCAATTGACAAGGAGAGGCGGTTAGGAGAGTCGCTTCCAACCTCATCTACTCCGAGAGAAACTGGGAAGCTATCCGTGTGTATACGACGCCCTACATTCAGAGCTCAGTAAGCTATACACTTGACACACTTGACACTTGAACGGCCCATCGTCACTGGTTGTGCGGGCCCCAGCATAACCACCATTTATCGGAGATTTGCTGGTTAAGCCATTGTGGTTCCCTGCAATCCCGAAGTCAGCCTGGCCAAAGTCTGGCGTAGGTCTCCACCACCACAGGCAGTCGCCATCCTATTGGACCAGAGGGAGTTTTGTCACCATACGACTAGTTTGGTTCCAGGACGGTGAGAGATCTTCGTATTGGTTTGTTATTCTTAACTCAGCTTTTTGATTGGAACGATGGACTCCTTCTCAGCTTGGGAAACACTGCCGGAGGACGAATCCCTCTGCTGCAGATCGCAGTCCGTATTCGTTCCCCACCGCGAACACTTACGGTACGGAGTTTTGTAAACATCTCAGCATCGTTGTGATTGTATTTTGTGAATTTTTAAGTACAGAAAAAAGCTTTACCCAACCAATGCCCAACACAACATCTGTGTTCTAAAAGCTATTAATTAATAACAGAAACCTGGGTGAATAGTTCTATCTGTTGAAATAAACCATCGGAGAGAAAATGAGAGTTATAGGTGTGCGACCCGCCACTTCTGCAAAACCATTATGACACCTATAGGTATCACTCGCCGCGATAGTGTTAAAACAGATTGCTTTGTCGCTACGTACTGGAGGTAAAGCACTTGGAGTCACGAAGCAAATAAAAGTATCAGAATTGAGATAACAAAACACAAAAAATTGAACTTGTTAAACGAACAACTAAGACAACAATCATTATTATTGAATTCTAAAATACAAGGAAAACTAGCAACAGCCTACCTTCCTGGACAACTTCTAGTAGAAGTTTGTCGCCCTGCCGCTTTTCGCTCATCATTGCAGTTTTCCATTCCAGTGAGCCCTAAAAGTTTGTGACATGTTCTTGTTTTGCTTCATATTTTAACTCTACGATATGTGAGCAAGAAATTAACCGAACCAGTTCAAGTTCACCGATAAAGAGTCGATGGCCGAACAAATAACTTTGAATAGCTTTAACGAATGGTCCAAAAATGAGATATAGGCCTCCTTCTCTCATTCTACCACTGAGGAAATTCGTCGGGATGCATGATAAACGCCAAAGAACGAGAGAGAGAACTGTCGAACGAGTTGAACGGAAAGCCGTCTTGACCGTACGAGAATTGTGGCCAACGAAGATCGTGTAGCGAAAACTCAACATTTTCCTGTTTTTGTTGAGAAACTATCATGTTAACGAATTAACAAATGGGAAATTTCTTCTTCAAGGCGATCCTGCCGAAACGTCAGCTACGGTTGTGTTGTGTGTTATTGTATGGAAGTAAACGTATGCTGTTTAACAAACTCGCGACTGCTGTGAAAGAAAACGACGCATTTATAATCCAGTGCTGAGGTTAATCCTTGGAACTTATTAAGAGGATTACGAATATTGGAACTTGTAAATGGTCCGTACTTGATAGAAGAAAAAACTTTGTTTGTCTACTCAGAAGTTAATTGATAGACCGAAACTTCGAATCTCAAGCGAGCCCAGTCCATTTTTCATTTGATAGGGATCGATCGGCCGCCAATTTCGGCAGAGTAAGCCGGTTGTTGGCTTATGAATGAAGTCACCAATCTATGAAAAAATGTTATAAATGCCGAGAAATAAGCTAGAAATAAGTCACTTATGGGCTAACTTCTCCCAGATGAATTCAAAAGTTTGATGAATGAAAAATTCTAATGAATGGTTTTACAGCTCGTAATAGTTCCGAGTATCACACTCGAAAACTCTTCTCCGTGTTAACAATGACTCAGGCTTTGTTCTGTTATAAACGTACAAAAAATTCCGATAAAAGAAATTTCTAAAAAAAAACTTTCAAAAGAAAGAAAATGGCGAAGGTTTTGGAACGTTCGGTTCAAGGCCAGACAACTATTCAGTTTATTCCGTTTAATCTCAACTTTTTTGTGAATGAATGGTTTAATTTTTGAACGTAAAGCATAAGTTCGTACTAGCATTTCATGTTAGTGACTTGGTGAGCTACAAAGCAGAATTCCCACGATTCTACTTTTGGACAAATTTCTTTCAGGATTACGCCAATTCGAATTTTAACACTCGAATACGCAAAATTTCTCTTTTGACTTTTGATGAATATCCAGTGCCACTGGATATTCATCAAAAGTCGAACTATTAGCACCTCTGTAAATTAAACAGCAGTCAAAACTAGCATTTACCAGTATAGTAAGGTACGTGATGAACTGCTTCGTAGCATGAACATCTCGTTTGGCTTTTCAATTCTACCAGAAGACTTAGACCTGATACGGCAGAAGTGTCTATTGCTTAGAGTGGAAGACATCAGACATCACGGAACGGGACTGGCTCGTGTATGGATTCCAAACCATTCAACGATTCCTAATGCTTTTCCATGACAAGCATAGCAAAAAGAGAAAAGTAAAGAAACTAGAAATTCTGATGTAACAAAAACGCAAACAACAACAAGGAGGATAAAAAACATCACGGAATGAGGAAGATGTCGTCGAGCGAAAACGAAGGTTAACATCGAATCTCAGAACTAAATCAGGCTAAGGGTGCCGTGGTGGAATCATTTCATCATTCAACAAACATACTTACTTGGATACTTGGACGGCCCGATGAGGCGGTAAGCTATTTGAAGGCAAACGATTTTATTGATTGTCGATTTATGAACAGCTCATCTTTACGAATCAGAAGTCATCCTGACCACAACTCAATTTCTAATCCACAGGCGCCCTATCGTGTGACAAACTTTTCCGTGGTCCCAAGAGAAACCAGTGCTACATGTTTCTAAGGCCGCTAACAAAGACGGCCTCCAGTTGAGCATCGCAGGAAGATCTACCAGCTTGCGGCTAGGTTGCAGGACTGAAGTTATTCACGGCAATGGATTACTCCTAGTCGTGTTTCCTGCTGGAAATATTGAACTTCAACTCAGCTTCAGAGACGCTATGTTGGAGCGAATTTCTACTACAGACTGCAGATCGACATCCAGGCACTTTACAACCACAACGAAGGAATTAACAATTGAGGGAAAGGTAACTATACAAAACCTTTATATCTCTAGTTCGTGTTCCAGCATGAAAGAGGATTAGTTCCAAAAAGGTGAAGATTTACCCTCATATTTTGTCTTTTCAAGGATACTTATCCAAGTCCTCGAAAGTTGCAGAACACTCTGCTACACGTAGAATAACAGTGGAATTTTAATATTAGAGGTGATTGATAGCACTGAGACATGTAAACGAGACGTTTTCATCGAAATGAACAATTCTCATGGATGCTTACGATTGAATGATGGCGTTAAAAAGCCACACATAGGTCATCACAGCTAACAACTGGGATTTCGGGGACGAGTTTCTGGCTACCACTGTCAAACACGCCTTTCATCCACCAACTTCCAGTCCCATTCACTCCAATGTAGGACTCTGCATCTCAACGAGCGTATCGAATCCGCTTTACCGCTTTGTTACTCACATTCTATCAGAATTTTTTTTTTTTGCTGTTCGATTTTCACTCATATGACAACCCTCTGAGAATGCATTGAAAACAGTGAACTCTTCAATAGAAATTTCTGGAAAGAAAATTTTCTACTGCTGATCATTCTTTGACTAGTCCTCAAGAGTCACTTTCATTTACTCCAATATAGTGGATTCCTCCCAACAGTTCCTCACCACCTCATCGTGGCTGGGAGGTGTTCCAGGCTGTCGGACTGTAATGTAAAACGGGTGGATTCCTCCCACTGGCAGGATCTACCAAGCTGAAAAGGAGTCCCATCAGGAAGGCTAGCTGAGAGTAAGCCGATACCAGGATCCACCACCGTCGTGGTATCAAATTAGCCCTATGGTGGCAAATCTCCCCCTCATCCGAACTGCTGCGACTGCCTGTGGTAGTGACAAATTGAGGCAGACTTTGGCCAAGCTGACCTCGAGATTCCAGGGAACCACAGTGAATAAAGCGGCAATTCTCCGAAAAATGGAGATTATGCAGCAGCCTCCACAACCAGTGAGGACGGGCCATCCAAGTATCCAAGTATCTAGATACAATGGGTTAAAGTCAATACCACTACGGGAATTCTTTAAATTGTTTCTGATTTAAGCAGGAACCAACTCTTCAGAAGAATCACCTCTCATCAAGGTTAAACAAGTAATTGGAATGAAGCCGATAGGAAAACAAATTCGAATGGAAGCCGAAAGTTGAATTAGTTTTAAAGATGCTAAGTTCAGTAGTCTTTGACAAATCCGTGAGCATGCGTGAGAATTGTGATGACATTTCCAGTGTTGAAAAAAGTTTGACAGAACAGTCAATACGAATTGGAACATATTCGCATATATGGACAACCAAAATGGCTTGTTTCATAAAGCTCTATGGCTCCAGCAAGAATTATGCGAATGGTTTCATAATGTGGACGAAATTAAAGTAAGAATTAAGGCTAACAACGAAAAAAAGTTGTAAACATTACGATAATGGAAACAGAATGTGCCACAAGAGAAGAGGCTTATTTGTTTACAAAACGATAATCTTAGAAAAGGTCAATATTAGTGTGCGCGCGAACTCCGATAACAATGCTGAATCCTAAACATTCATGGCGGCAGATCAGATCTAAAAATGTGGTAAATCTGCACCACTAAAAAATCATGAATTGTATAAAGAAGGTCGTCGATAAAATTTACGTACGTATGTTTGTTGTTTATGACACCTATATGATAGTTAACCTCACTACGGCCAAGCTATTTCGCTGCATGTTGAGATAGAATGAAATGTTAGGTGATGGAATGCTGGAGTGAGATGTATATACTTGATTTATTCCTCAATCAAAACCACTGGAGCTACACAGCTCGAAGTTTCCATCCCAAAAACTCATTGTAATGAGTTAAAATCGATAAATTAGTCCACACACACTGGTCCACAGCTGATCATCGACTAGGATCATCGGCTCTGATGATGACGAAGACGTCGAATTGCCAGCCGAATAAGACTGATTCATCAGCTTCGAGTAAGTTCAACAATTTAAACACATGCTGATTATTTTACTACGACAGTCGGTTTCAAAATCACTTAAATGAGTCAGCTGAGTACACTCCGGGAATAGCCAACGCACTGAGAGAAATCGAGAGAAAAGACTGAAAATTTCTCTAATATCTCATCCTGGCTTCGTCGTACGCACAGTCCATTACGTAGACTAAAATGTGAGGACTTCCGCCTGGATAAACGTTTGCCAATGAACCTTTCTTTAGCCGAAGAATCTTTGAGAAAAGCAGAGACAATACACAAGCAACTCAGAAAGACTGGAAAATGAACAGAGAGCAAATAAATCAGAATTAGATTCACTTGACGAAAAGTTTGTAAGATGGAGAACAAATTAAGGTGGAAGATTCTCGTTTCTCGTAACGTGCACTTTGAATTCTATGACGTTCAGCTAAGTTCACCTCCTTCAAGGGAAGGCATAGAGGCTAGCACCTTAGAATGTTCTCTATTTTTAAATACTATCAGATGCCTTTGCGTTGTTTTCACAATGTTCCACGAGGTCAAATTTCTATTTGTAAAACATGTCATCACAGCCGGTTAACGTTTTTGCCTCTTAAGTGACTGGAAGGTGCTTGTAATCACTCTGCTTGTCAACTATTGTACAGCACAAAAGCTCACTAGGAACAGTCCCTCTAACTGCAACAACATCTTCCTTGAATCGGCATCCAGTTGATATTCACTCGGTATTCTGAGGTCGTCATTATGTTTTCGGTTCACTCCGCTCTTGTTTACTAGCGACTAGATTACTCTTTATAGCAACTATTACAGTGTACTGAAGCTACTTCTAGGCCTTCATATGTATGCTGTACACGACTGTCCTCATTGTTTAATTTTTACGAACAAAGGCTTGGTTATCTAAGTTTGAGGTCATTCAAGGCAGCAACAAAAGCTCATGTGGAAATTTACATGAAGTCAGGGCATTCTATTTTGAGCAAACTAATCCATTTGCTGTCACATCTGCCAATTCGATATCCCAACGAGCTGAGTGGTACATTACCCGATTTCTGACTATTCTCCACTAAGTTGTCTAACACAGAGGATTGGAGATGGAACACTGCCAAGTCACCTTCGTTCGGTCATTTCAAAATGCTTTCCTGAGATGTGTTCCAAATAGCCCATTTGTCGACAAACTTGCCATAAACCTCTGCAATCCAAAAATTACAAAAACTAAAATAATGACGCTTAAAGGATGTATCCACGAAAGTAAGCATATGGGACAGAATGGCGCATTGGTAGTGATCCCGTTCATTACGCAAACGGCCCGACGCAACCAGGAACTGGCTTGACGTCGCATAGGGTTAATCAAGCCTCTTATCCCTCTGGCGTCGGGAAATTGATACCGAACTAGTCTGGAACAAGCTGACTTCCTCAAATCTACGCAGAAACGCCGCTGCACAGCTATCAGGATTCCAGACAGCATCGACTCGACCAGTATTCAAATCCTCTCTCTTGACGAAGACGAAAATGTTCAAGCAGCAGCAGCAGCCACATGCCAAAAGTTCGAAGATTTACATAAATAGGTGGAGGCGTGAAAACGAATCGAATGCACAGTGGTGGGATCTACATAGTAGATGTGAAAGACGAGTAATGTAATAGTAATAATAATGATAAGAATAGCGATACTAATATACACGCTCGAGAAATACAAGCGCTGCTTTCCACAAGACCGTGGAATTCGCCCAACTACTTTCGTCTCAATGTGAATTTCGCAAACTAGTCACAGATTCTACAACCTTTAGAAACGATATTTATGAAAAAAAACTAGCTGTCAAAGAACATATGAGGTGGTTGATCAGAGAAAAAGAACGGACACAATGCCTCTGAGCATCCATAGATCGAAATCCTGTCAAACCTGTCGCTGAGCACTCAGCGAATATCACAGTCTATCGGATGGCTAATGATCAATTGAATGGTAGAGACCGTGGTGGTGTAACCGGTGCTGTTTGACAGATGTCGTTTGTTCAAACGGTGTATCATTAGCACATTTAACAATTCGGGAATTTTTTTCAACATCGACACGTTGGAACATAAATCCGATGAATTCTACAGCCTCGATATGGAAAAACAAACATATTTGTCAGTAGTTGCTCCTGCATTTGCAAAAAATGGTGAGTCCGCTACAGTCATGACTACCAACGAACAACGTCATAACTCCATCAATATAAACTAGGTGCAAAAAAAATCAAATTTATCCTATGTAAGGCTGGCAAGGGGCGCGTGTGGCGCAGTGGTTGGAGGCGCCACTGCGGCGCGCACGTGAAAATGCGCCCATGGCTCACCAAGCCTTCCATCCCTCCGGGGTCGGCAAATTGGTACAAGACTTGTCTGGGAGGATAGCAGCACTGGCTCGATACATCGGCCGGCCACCGCGAGTCATTGTAAAGGCCAGATATGCATTCAATCACCTCCAACGATGCTCAATGAAGTCGAATGCATGGCGCATCCCTCAGGGATTGATCAACGCCGAGAGCTTTATCCTTTATTATCCTAAGGCTGGCAAACTACATAACAACAATGTGGGAATGTACTTAATTAGCGACATCGCAAAGTTTTCGGATGATTGTGGTATTCCATTAGTGAGGCCTATAAAAAAAAGCCCTTACTGGGTGCTGTAGCTCACAATATACTAGTCAACACCTCAGTGTACAACAAACACTAGACCACTTAGTCCACATTCAGATCCAAATACGAAAAAATGGGTTTTCTTTTAAATTTCCGCATGGGACCATTCGCAAGTAGGTAGAAGCAACATAAATGTTTTGACGTATTCCAGTCCACTAAACACTTTATTACTAAAAATCCGTTCGACTTTTTCTTCGTTTCCATCCAAATTTCTTTTAATTGGCCACGTCCATTCCCAACTTTTCTCTCGCGTTTACTTCAATTAAAAAGCGGAAATAAAATAATAACAAATAGTGACAGTTACTAGTTGCCAGAACTTTTCATGACGAGTCAAAGAACCACTTGAACGACACAAGAGGTTCCAAATTAAATCGGGTTGCTTCTAAGGTTATCATCAAATTTCCTTTCTATGAATTCAACACTACTTGAAAGAATGTCACTGTATAATTTGAAAGAAGTTCTACAACCATTTCTACGGAGGTAGTCATCACGAAGGAAAAGCTTTACACAGCTTTTACAGCGTACACGGAAAACAATTCGGTGTGACTCACTTCCACTCTTAGTCATAAAATCACAGTGAAAGAAAACCCAAGACAAAAGAAGATTGTAGTGCTAAGTACAGAAACAGAACAACAATTACATCATACAAATCCGCTGTTGAACGGATGTTCTGCATATCCTCTACCGCGAAGACGGTACCCTCCCTAAGTCTATCAGAAGGATTGTCTTTTACTTTGGATGCTCGTAAATTCACACAGTGTTATATCCCATCTTCGAGTTCCACTCCTATTCCCTCATTTGACTGCCGACAGTGTCATTAACATATAGTGCCCTAGTTGCATTACGGATAATAAATTCGATGCGAAATCAATGACCACTTTTGATTTTAAATCAAAATATCTCAGGTCATATTAGATTGTATTAGTTAGCATAAGGACCGTTAAAACCTACAGATCCCCAACAAAAAGGTACAAATTAGATATTGTTATTTCGACTGCAACCTCGGCTTAACTGGGTTCAGTGCCCATTTGCACTCCCGGACCGTTCCCATAGAAGGATGATTACTGATGGCACCGCTAGGGTGAAAAAACTGGCAGAGAGAAAAGTAAGTGAAGCGCTTTGGTGGTGCAGCGGGTAAGTCGTGAGCTCCTCGCACGGAAGGGTAATCGCGGGTTCGCAGCTGAGCAAGGGTTCAGAGTTTTGCAAATATCCTAGCATCGCTTTGGTTGCATTTCTCATAATACCCTGCCGTGGAGAAATAATAGGCAGTAAATAAAAAGCGAAACATTGTGAGATACAGATTGGTTTATTCTAAGAAGATCAAATTTTGACTTCCTGAAGCCCATAATGATTATTTTCTCCATTTTATTGCTTCAAGACCGATGTTTCGAGCACTGAAGCCAATGATAAAGAGGGTGTTCGGCCAGCACGACACAGTTGTGCTCCCAAATGTCCCATTTATGTTTTCAGCTGCCTCTGTTGGAAATTTTGGAAACCTAAATTTCATCACCTATTTGGAAAGTCCTTTCGACTCGAGAAAGGTCGAAAGGTCGAAAGGACGATGCTAGGAGTATCCCGTTTCGCACAAGTAAGGGATGGGATCCGAAGCTCCGATCTACGTCAACGATCGAAAATCAAAGATGCCGTTCTATACGCCAAACAGTCGAAGATAAGGTGGGCCGGACACGTGATGCGTATGAATGATAACCGATGGACAAGGGCTGTTAGTGACTGGATTCCTCGGGATGTCAAACGTACTGCAGGAAGACCACCGACCCGATGGTCAGAGTTCTTCACGAAAAGCCTAGAAGAAAGATATGATGCTCGACGAGTCCCTAAAGCGAGGAGAACCCATTGGGCTACTCTTGCCCGCGATAGGGAAAAATGGAGGATTTACTGGCGCCCGCTCGAGTCACTCGACGATCAACGGGACTACAGGTGATACAGGTGATTTGGAAAGTGCAATTCTAAATATGTTTAAAATTGAAAGAACAATGTATGGAAATTATATGTGCGATAAATGCAGTACAGCAAAGTCAATTCTATAAACTGTAAAGTTTCGAACTCCAGAAACACTCAGGTAGTCGAGAAACTATCGTCAGTTATCGGAAAAAGACTATCTTAGGGTGCTATGTATTAATGATAACTCACTCCATAAACAAGTGCTTTTTAAAGAAACGTGAAAAAATACCCCAAAGGATTAAACATGGGTCACGAAAGACTCATAAATGTGTCGGAAGAGAAGAAAACGATTGTCGGCTAAGGTACTTAAGTACAGAAGAGGAGAGGAGAACGTGCGGAAGAGTAATATGTCAACTGGTGCACCTGAACAGCAAACATGCAGTACGGTGGAGACGAAGTGCCACCGAGTCCCTATGTCAACTGGGACAGAACGACTTGAGTGTCGACAAACAGAAGAATAAAAGAGCACACTCAAATATTGACCGAGTAATCGATTGCCATTAAGTTTTTACTCACTGTTACTAAAATACTACTGAACTGCTCACTCTACATATCGTGAAAACTTGGATACTTGGATATTTTGAGGGCCCGTCTTCACTAGTTGTGCGGGGCGCCAGCATAATCTCCACGTTCCTTCTCTTTTTGGAGACTTGCCGGTTGACCCATTGTGGTTCCCTGGAATCCCGAGGTCAGCCTGGCTAAGGTCTACCGCCGCTCGTCACCACCACAGACAGTCACAGCCCTTGTAGATCAGCGGGAAATATCGTCAAAACACTTGGAAAAGTGAAATCTGAGCACCATTATGACAACAAATAAAACACATTCATTGATTTGAAGAAAAAAACCCATGTGTGATTTGTAAGTCTGGTAGTGAAACAGCTAAAATAAAATTATAAAGGCATTAGAAACGATGAATACGTCACTGTGTCACACTGAAATGAGTGCTACGGAATCTTATCAAATGGAAAAGGGCTGACTGAGATGGTGAACGACTGATGACAGGCTTTCTGAACTCTGTGGAAACCGCATGAAAATAAGTAGATGAGTAGAAGTCACACCAGAATCATCGTCATTTTCAGCAAAGAATCGAAAGACCTCATTCACAGTGGTTCACACTAGCTGCGAACTTCAATGCGAGCAGTCCAGAAATCTGTTTAGAATATTTCCGTGACATGAATGACGAACGAAACTTTTCATCGTGAACATGCCTCGATCGCCGATTGCTTGTCGGTGACGGTTTGCGTTGCTGGTACTGCCAACTTTACGAAATCGACATCAGAAAAAGTAGAACGTTTGAGATATGAAACCTGACAGGCCAACTTTTTTGATGAGCAAAAGACGAATTCGATGCTAAAGTTAGTTGTCCATCTGTTTCTGCTTTCATACACGGAGAAGCTTCCTTCTGTAGAATGAGTTCACTTTGTACGGATTCCTTTACTGATTCTAATTATACATGTGGAGAATAGCGTTTAGGACGGACTCTGTAGGCAAAGACTTTTTTCTGCAAATTTGGCGTAACTTCGAATTTTAGGCGTAGGTTTAGAGGGTGGGGTGAAGCTGTCGAAAATACCTCATCGCAATCCTCTTCATGTTTTTCCATTCTTTCTACGTATTTCTGGTATTCAAAACTACCTGATAAGTTCATAATTCTCACTATAAACATCGTGAGAAACGAAAACATTGCAAACGTAGACTAGGTTAGACCCTATTAGAAATTACAGTTCACCAGACCATGCGGGGAAAATCGTTCTCAGCAAGAGTACAAAATGAACAAGAGCGGGCACGACTTTTAGTTCTTCAAAACCCGTTGCTGGAAAAAGTGCTGGAAATCGCTTTGCTTCAGTGGAACTACGCAATTTTTGAAATCTCATATTTCAAATGGCTTGCAAAATTTAGTTACGAGGTAACGCATTAGATTAAATTGGGTAAACTGATGAGAGTCGGAAATTTCGGGAACACTGCTATTTTGAAAGCTTGTGGAGATCAACGTTAAGATTACGCTTAGATCACTTCGTTGGAAATCAAGGAGCTAGCTGGAACACATGAATATATGCGTGCTAGTTCAATGCCTAACCACGTCATTCAAACCCTCTTTCTCTCACTGGAGTCAAGAGTGAAAACCTAAATTTACCGCTTCAACAAATTCAAGCGCCGGTAGTTATAACTAATTAGGAGATAATGAGCGAACAAAAACTGAACCGCAATAACATATACTCCATACTACTTATCTATATTTATTATTATTAGACCCGCGGAAAGAGGCGCATGGTCGTTCTGAGAGCGCACAGATCTAATCTCCTCTCCTTCCAGGATCGCCAAATTTGTTCCAAAGTTCGTTCAAAAGAGATCAATCCTTGCCACAAAAACCGGCGACTGCATCCATGGCAAGAAACGTTCTACCAGAGATATTCTGAGATTCTAGGAAAAACCGATTCGATCACTATTCAACGTCATTCATGAAGAAGAGAAAATCCATGAGAAGCAGTCGAACTTGTACATACAATGCGAAGACCGACTCGTGGGCGATGAATGACGGATGTGAGGCGAGGAATCGAATGAAAGAAGTGCAGGGATACGTATACATTAAATTTGGTAATGTAAACATACATGAACAACAAACATTTTCAATTGACTTTGCTACAACTGTTAACTGCCTCATCGTTGTTACATTGCCACCGAGTGTCGAGTTACAAAGCATAACAAGCATTCACACTACAACGTAAACTAGGATCATGCGGCATTGAACACTTTCAACAAGAACAAGTACACCACCGAAGAGTGAGCTAAAGCCAGAAATACTGCCGTTGTCCCGGGATATGTCGAGTGGGAATGTTGCAAACATTCCACCGCTTCGCGATAGATCAGAAAAGCTTCGATAATATGCAAATATTTGAACTCCAAAGTAAGAAATACTGGACCAGTTTTCCCATCGACTGGGTGACGAACGATTTGTAAAAACGGAACGTACTGAAAACCAAGGGCTCAAGAATGTGTGTCAAGAACGAAACTGTTACAGTTGATGAGCGACTGTTAGATATGGATATATAAGCAAGTATTTAACCTTGGCCGCCCACTTTAAGGAAAGTTTGTCACATCGCGATTTCACGAAAAAGAACTGAAATCGGCACCATGTGGAATAAAGAAAAAACTACTTTGACAACAGCACAGAGCGAGAGCCGAACGACGAACGATTATGCAAAACTGTCATGCATTGCAATCAAAACAAACTGATGCCTGTCCCGAATTTTTCACAAACAGTCGGATAAAAAATAGTCAATAGTGCTCTGTTGCGTGTTAACCTTAGAATATTGTAAGACGAAATAGTCAAATAATACAAAACGATCACATAAATTTGAATAGTTGCACGGCATATGACACCGGGGTCAAAACGATGGTGAGAGATAGGTGGTGGCAGAATGAGTCAATATGCCGGAAATCGCTGTCGCCGCTGAGTCCGACAACCGAACCGAGGCCGTAGGACTGAGCAATAGACGGGTCGCGTCCTCCATTTTCACAAGATACCGGTTTGCTAGGAGAAAAAAAAATGGGCGGATTAGCGATTGTTGAGACGATCGGGATGAATGATAAGCATGTGTTATCGAGAAACCACTATGAGAGAGAATCGGGTGTGAAAACAGAATGAAGTGGAAGTGAATAAATAAATGAACAACTAGGTGTAACCTTCAAGTGACGACGTTTCTTTCTCAACGCACCTGGGATCGTACTTGAAAACAAATCCTATTCGTGAAATGTTTGTGCAAATTGTCAATGGGCGTGTGTATGAAAATAGTGAGAAACAAACTGGTAATTAGTAGCAGTTCTTCGAGCTGTATGTATTTCTACTTTCTCAATTCACTTTAGACAATGTGATCAAATTCCTATCTTTATGAGAAATGCTACCCCAACCAAGGTGTATTCGATAGAATATAGCTTCTACCGACTGGCAATTGTTATAAGGTCCCGGCTGAGTGAGGTTATTTCATTTGAGCAATTTTCCACCGTATTAGAATCGAATCAATGCGGTCGTAGGAAACATCTGCTGGGAATATACGACTCGGATGATTGCGGCTTAGAAGAAGGCGAAAAGTCAGAAACGTTAACCACAACGAAGAGTTTTTTTTTTTTAATAACAGCGTCATGTAGGCTCATGAATGGAACAGGACGCACGGGTTGATGAGTTATGGGTGATTAATGGTGATAGCGCCGTTAGGTAGGGAACCGACTGAGACAAAAAAGAGACAAGGGACCCGCACGGTGTGGTGGTGAACACGCTAGCCACCGGAAAAGGTAATAACGAGTTCGATTCCCAGCGCAGACATCTGCGGTCCGGAGTCCTGCAAATATCTTAGTATCATTGTGGTTTCATTTTGTATAACATTCTACCGTGAAAAATTGTAATAGGGCAGTAAATGAACAGTTAACAATGTGATTTCGACTACAGGCTCAGCTTAGTTGGGTTCAGTCCCGATTTGTCCTCCCCAGATTACTTCCATTGACAGATGATTGCTGATGGCTCCGTTAGGTAGAAAAAATAGATATAGAAAACTAGCTGAGGCTAATGCGAAACCGAAGACCAGCATCGTGCAGTGGTGAACACGGTAGCCCCCCAATTAACACAAAGACAGTTCGTTGCGATCTAGGATGAGCTTAAAATTGTTAAGAACTCGCCTGACCTTTATCTCGATAAGATTGTCTAAAAAAATTTGCTTTCGTTAAGAAATAAGGGATAAAATAAAAAGATGCCTATAGCATGGCAGCGTTACCAAGGTGACAGGATGCGTTGCACTCGTGCTTCATTAACGACAGCTGTGTCCTGCACTTATTGGGCTTTGTCAAGCGAAAATTTGATTCTTTGATTGTGTCTTTGCTACATAAGTATTTCTATTTCTCCAATTAAGAGATGTATTGTCTATTGTCATAAAAGAATAAAAAGGATAAAGCCCTCGGCGTTGATCAATCCCTGAGGGATGCGCCATGCATTCGACTTCATTAAGTATCGTTGGGGGTGATTGAATGAAGCAGTTACTAAAACTTGGCAGAAACCTACCATTTTTCGCAGCTTCTTTGTTACCTGGTGTATCTACTACTGTATCATTTACCGAACCTCTCTTTCATCAAATACTGATTCCCATTTGAAATCCACCTGACAAACAAAATTGGCATCACTCTTGAAAGTGGCCCTGCAGCCAGTTTGGTGCATGACGTTTATGCGAGAGGGGTGTACCTGCTGTTCATTATTGGTTATGGTGGTACCTAACTTGTAAAATACTGTGCTCAACTGAACGCCATGTGCTAATAGGGGCAGTCACATGGGGGCGGAAGACGAGAACTCCACAAACGGAATGTACATTTGGGTTACTGAAACAATAAGGGTATGTTGACGAATAACACACACAGAGCCTGTTTTGTACAACTAAAGATATAAAACTATTCAATACCTTACTCTGCAAAACAACATTCAAGATTTTTGGGTTTTATTTACGAATGTGAGGTGGAGAAGCATCAAAGAGGATCTCAAAAGATGGGTTTTCGATAGACGATAAAACCTTTTTCGTTAAGCATGTGATGCCAGTGGTGTGAGCATCAGTAAAGGGGGTCCATTCACTCCAAGAACACTGAGGCAACCCAATAGCGAGGAGGTCCTTTGTCTATGGGTTTCCCACATTATGATTTCTATTCTAGAGAAAGTCGAAGTTTGTCGCAGTGGCGCCTCCAACCGCGCTCCTAAGACACTATTATAATTATATAAATAAAGAAGTCGATAAGGATATTGCTAGCAACACAGAGTGGCATTGAGTTATATTAGAACAAAGTTAGAGGTACCTTTTATTTTTTTTTCTTTTATCACATGGCCTCCTCAAACTTTGGTGAATTTTATACGAAAAGATTTAAGCATTATAGATTTTGAACTCGTCGGTTTGAAAATCGGCACTTCTTCAACACAAACGCACCTAGTCCCTAGTTCTGCCTGCGTGAGACTTTTAGATTTGACAACGACTGAGAAAAGGGTTTTGTATTTTCTCAGTAGAGATTTCATACTAGACAGATTTCGTTGCCTTCAGGCGATCGTGCTCATCGGGACGATTCTGCCACTTACAGCTTGCGTCACAAGAGCGAACCGAAAAAACGAAACATATAACAATGGTTTTTTTCCACTGCTGTCACATGTCGCTGATGACGATGGCTCACTAATTCTCATCGTTGTCACATTCATTTCTTCCTCTTTACAAGGAATTTCCACACAGAAACGGATTAACGAGATCAAGCGCACGGTTCAATCATGAATGATTGGAATTCGACACTATTATTGCTAAGCGCTTTCACAAATATTTCAGTGATTTTACTTCGATTTCCTTTTACTAGGAAAATTCAGTGCAGAGATTGCTACTGACCATCTTTAAAGCACTTTAATCGATCCTCCGATCCATGTAGGCGGGCAGGCGTTTTTGGCAATGACCATAGAGTACCTAAGTCCGGCACTCTCGGGTTCCTCGTGAAAATCACCGCCGACTTTTTTCTCATCATGAGCATGGTGGGAGTTCGATTCCGCTCCGGGCCCACCAAGCCTCTCGTTCCTCCAGGGTTGGAAAATTAGTACCGGACATGTCTCGGAAAAAATCACTCTCTGCAATCCATTTGGAATTGGTGCAGCCCGGCTATCTTAGGACTCCTGGGAGAATTGCTCGACCAACATTCTACGACAACCAAAATGAAATGAAAATTCTGAAGCAGCAATCGAAGTCACATGCAAAAGTTGAAATATCTTCGTGGACAGTGGATGCGACGAGGCGATTCGAATGTGAGAAGTTCTGGGATCCACACAGTTGACGTGAAGACGGATCAAATGAAATAAAGTAAAAAAAAAACACTTGATAGAGTGTTCCAGCAAAACTTACTGGAATGAAGGATTATCGCTTCATTAGGGGCGATTTTTAATAATCAGTGATGTGAGGAAAGAAAGGAGGGCGGGGGTGGACGTGTCTTGCTACAAATACTGTTTCATCTATCCATCTATCTAGTTTCTATATTCATAGAACAAGCATTCTACTGCAGCACAGTTCTGCTTCTGAAAAGCCTTCCACAAGGCTATATTATAAGCATCTGAATTACTTAGTTACTTTTACTTACTCAGTTACTTACTCATCGTCAATATTTTGTTTTTTACCAAAACTTAATAAATTGATACAAACGAACAAGCAAAAGCTTAAAGTAAGAGGCAAGTACAATGTAAAAGTGCAGAATACTGTGTACAAACAAAAAGTTGTGCCCTTACCGGAGGCAACAAATTCAATTCTGAAATGAGTAGCGACGTAGGATTGCAATGTACTGACAAATTGCCATGGAAACATAACAATCCATGCAAGTCTGCCGCTCGCACTTCGGTACAAGTCATATGGTAATCAGTTCACTTTAGCTGACTAAAAATCACTAATACTTAGATTCACCTCTCCTTGTAATGGTCAGCAGAAAACTTCTTTCTTTTCTCTTCTATGTTCTCTTTCCTACTATAATTTTCCCACCCGCTCCATTTTTTTGCTCTTTTCTTTTTCCTTTACCGTTTCTTTCTTTCTCTTTCCATTTTTCTTTTCGTTTTTCTTTTTGTCTATTTTTCTTTAATGGCTATTTAACTATTGTACGTTTTTCACCGCTATTTTTCCGATTTCTTTTATGCTTGCATACCTGTCCGACGTCCTTTTATCATGGACAATTGTATGAATTCCACTGCATTCTCACTTTGGTTAGCATCTTTTTATTGCCTCCTTTTCCTGAAGCGCTAAGAAATCCGTGTGAAGGCTTCTGCAAGTGGCCATTATGGCCAACAAGTACCTCTTGTAGTTCGGAAAAAAGTCGGTCATGTTGCCAGAATGTTTTTTCTGGGGAATTTCTACCAGAGCTATTCGGACTTCCAGTTGTTTGGGCAGGACGAATACATCACCAGCATATAGTTGCTATGAGAAAAAATAATAAAGCCGTTGTTCATAATCGGAGACATTTCCAGTATAGTTCTATAAAAAATGTTAACAAATTGACATTATAGAGATAAATAAAGGAAAAAAGATGAAGATCTCGGCGTTGATCAGTCCTTTGGGGATGCGCTGAGCGTTCAACTTCATTCAGCATCGTTAGAGGTGATTGAATGCATACCTGGCCCATAGAATGATTTGTGGTAGCCTATGAATGTATCCAGTCTTGCTATCCTTTCAAAAAAGTTATACCTATTTGCCGACCAGGAAGGGAGGGATGAAGAGCAGTTGAGGTTGGGGCGCTGGATCGAACCAAATGTGTGCTGCAAAGAACCTCTAACCACCACCCCACAAATTGCAATTAGGGACTATGATTAGGATAAAATTAACATACTGCAAGAAGCTATTACGACTACTATGGCATCCTCAAGGTACCAAGTTTCTGCTCAATTTTCCTCATCTTGAAATACACAATTCACCATAAGCAGGAATCCATTGCAAGATTTGCAATGTATAAATTTATGGTTAGTTATTGTTCCTTCATTTAAAAGTGGACCGTATAGCCTAGTAATTTGAAGTACCCTGCAATACAGACACGGTGTTCAGCTGGATTACACGCCCAGGGCGAACCATTAAATCTATCATAACTTCGGTGTAGGTGAATTGGTAGCCGATTTGTCTGGAAGGTTAGAAACACTGACTTCACACGTTGGTGGATTCTCTGTAGTGATTGTATAGGCCAAATATGCATTCAATTGCTTCTACAATCCTTAATGGAGAGCCCATATGGTCATCTCTAAAAGTCTGATCAACACCGAACTCTCTACTTGTTTATCCCTTCTTAATTTAATACTTCATGAAATATTCCTAGCATATTACATCTTGATCAAATAATAGAGAATATTCTAGTATCCTTCAGATTCATGACAAGTCCCACCTTCGTTTCTGAAAAAGAGAACGCCAGTGGTTTTCGCGATAACAGCTACCAATACCAAAACGAATCGATCTATGAAATTGCTTGGTACAGTAAGCGAAACAGTTGGGAGATAGCGGAGTGGTTAGTGACGCGTCCGTGAGGATGGAAGATGGTAGTCCGATCCCTCCCCAACGCTCTGGTCAATCCACATGGGAACGCTTTAGACCGGCTATCCCCAAGTTGCTGATGGCACTGGTAGATAGGAACTAGCTGAGCGAAAAGCGCAACGAAGGACGCATGGTTCAGTGGTGAACGTGTTAGCCTACGAAAAGGGTAATAGAGCATTCGTTCCCCACCGCAGACACCTGCGATCCGGGGTTTTGTAAACATCTCAGCACCATCGTAGTTGTACCAGAATAATACTCTGACGTGGAAAATTGCAATAGGCAATAAATAAAAAATTAACATTTATCTTCACGATTGCGAGAGTCGCTTCAACCAACATTCTAAGAGATTCCTAAAGAACACGAAATCCTCAAGCAGCAACCAAAACAACCCGCAAGATATGCAAAGACTATCGTGGATGATGAAGAAAGCGAAGAGCAAAGAAAACGAAGTGAATACAAGATTTCCTGAAATCATCACAACAGGTTTGATAACTAGTTATGTAAAATAATAACTTAAAAAAGTAACCGAAACAAAGAATAGCCTTTGTGCAACGATGACATGAAAATTTTCGAACTCTCTCCAAGCAATTAGCCCTCAATAAAAAGGATAAAGCTCTCAGCGCTGGTCAATCCCCGAGGGATGCGCCATGCATTCGACTTTATTAAGCATCGTTTGGAGATGACTGAATACATATCTGGCCTTTACAATGACTTACAGTGGCCTACCGATGCATCGAGCCAGTACTGCTATCCTTCCAGACAGGTCTGGTACCAATTTGCAGACCCGGAGAGATAGAAGGCTTCGTGGGCTATGGCCGCGGGGATCGACTCCACATGTTGCAGGGCGTCTCTAAGTACTGCGCCACACGCTCCCTAGCCCTCAATACTACGAGTTTATGCCGAATGGGTACAACACTCTTGGGCGAACTATCAGATATTGATTTCTCCACATCTCACTTCTTTGAAGAGCAAGCGAAGCCTAACTACTTTACTCTATAAGTCTCTTTAAAGTATAAAAAAGTGATAAAGCTCTCGACATTGACCAATCTCTGGGGATGCACCATGCATTCTACTTTATTAAACATTGTTTGATGTGATTTAATGAATATCTGGCCTATACAGTGCCTCGCAGTGGCTTACCGATGCATCCTATCAGTGCTACTATCTTCCCACAGAATTCTGGTACCAATTTGCACCAGACCCCAGAGAAATGGAAGGCTTGTTGAGCCTCAAACATGGGATCGATCCCATGTGTATTGCAGGACGCCTCCAACCACTGCGCTACAAGGGTCCTTTTTCTTAAAATATAGCACGCTGTATTATTACGCTCTTAGTAACCAAGTGTTTTCTCTTTAATGTATTGCAATAAAACGCAGCCGCTTCTTCTTCATCGTCATGAATTATTTCACGTTTTTCCGGATATTTATAAACATTGCATACTCAATATGCTTACAACGCATAATTCAGTGGTTAGAAGTTGTCTACAAAACACATATGTCACTAGTTCGATCCCTCTCCCACGGCTAACCAAGCCTCGCACCCCTCTAGGGTGGGGTAAACTTCTTTCAGACTCGTATCAGAGGATAGCAGCACTGACTTTATATACTGGTAGACTAACCTGTGTCATTTTATGGAGCAAATATTCAATCAATGAAGTTTGCATTCAATCACTTCTAAAGTGCTGAACGAAGTCGAATGGCTAGTGAATCGCTTAGCGATTATTAGACGAACAAACGTGCAGGGTACAACTCCCATTCACAAAATCAAATCATTGTGGATAGGGCTTTTACGATATAAAAGATATAAGTCAATCCGACCTGCTAGCATCAGAGTCTCTCATAGCAAGTGCACAGCTTTTTATCGTCAACGTTCTCCACTCCATCTACCATCTAGCATGCGCCACATCGCATTTCTACTGACAAATTGGAGATCTCTCACATGAAGCTGGTCCTAGGGAAGAGCATAGCCACTGAGGTGTTTGAGCCACTTTCGGGAATGTTTTGAGCACATCGATTTAAAAATCCCAACTGTCACAAGCAGAAATTTTACCTCACCTTTCCTCGCACATTTTGCTTCGCGCTTTAGTTTTTCTACGTACTCCACGCGTAATTGCTTTTCCTTCCTCCTTGTATTCTTCATGTTCTCTGACATCTGCACATCTTGCACGTTATGAAAACCCTACCCACCATCATGGTGTAGAGAATTCCACTTACCTAACAGAAATTGTAAGAAAGCATAAATCTCTCATGCTATACGGATGGAGAGTAGTAATCCCACAGTGTATTACAAATAAGAGATCTTCCATGTTGTTCAGGTTGTGCACAAAAAGTAAGCCAGCGATATACCCATAATTGGGCCTAAGATGACGCGTTCAGCTTGGCCGACTTATTTCCTGAGCAAAGCTCATTTGATTGGCAAACAATAGGAAGAGCAGGAAATGACTACCAAGCATCTCATTTAGCAAAAACGGAAGAGGAAAACTTGAAAAAAACCTTAGAAATAAGTTTCAATTCTTTCTCCACCTATTCCAGTAGTTAGAATGCCTAACTCAACGCGCTAAAGTAACATTATGTTAGAACAGATTTCGCAAGCAAGAAGAATGGAAGCGTCATGTTGGCTGTTCTAGAGAATTCTCAGAACACGACAACTCTTAGATCTGTTCGGAAAAGCCCAAACGACGCAACACTACCTGCGGCTAGTGCTATACAATAGTAGTTGTTATAACTCACTATGGTTCAGACTGTTTCATCAACAGCCACAGAAAGTGGGAACTGTAGTACTTTTCTGAATCGACTTGCATTTAACCGCGATATGAATAACCCATCCATTGTGTTGGGCAAGGGCTTCCATGGCGCAGTGGTCGAGAAGGGGCCCTGCAATACACTTGAGATCGATTCCCACGCTACTGGCTCACCAGGCCTTTCATCGCCCCAGAGTCGGCAAACTGGTACCACACTTGTCTGGGAGGATAGTAACACTGGCTCGAAACATCGGTAGGCTACTACGAGTCATTGTGAAAGCGAGATATGCGAGACATGGTACATCCCTAAGGGATTGATCAATGCCAAGAGATTATCCCTTTACACTTTATTGTGGGTTATGAATCTGAATATAAATTAGGAATCGCAAATTGTACACTATCTTATTTTCGCTTGAGTGGAACATTTAATGAGTGAAAGACTCTGCGAATAAGAAATGAGAAGACCTAATGTTTTCAGGTACACAACTTATGGAAGCAAATTTATGAGCTCACAGCTATTTACAATCAATAATTACGATGACAACGGGATATATACTACAGCTTCATATACACATAGCTTCTGAGTGGTTTACTACCTCACCATGGCAAAAAAGGTTTCCTGATTTCGACTTTCTATGTGAGGACAATAACATGTACTAATAATAGCATAGACGAGAAGAACGTACCAAGTTTATTCGTTGTAATTGTAATCAAGAAGGGAATGAATTTAGAACATAAGATAGCGGACGAGTTTGGAATCACAAATACACGATAGAATGTCAATGAAACGTTATCACATTGATGGAAACTAGGCAGATTTCCAAGCTGAAAGTGCAGCTTTGGGCGCTTTACCCTGTAAAATCCGTTGGTGGTAACAAACATAGAACTCTCTCTAAGTAGCAAACAAACCTGAACATCACTTCTACCATTTTTGGTGACTTCTTTACCATCACCCCTGATAACAATCAGAGCTGGAATCCCACTGACGGAGTACTTTGTAGCAAGCTCTCTAAAAACCTTTACGTCCAGACAGAACTCTTATATCACATAAAAGCCAGAAAGAAAGGACTACGAAAAGTTTTGAGAAATTAGCGTACTGAATCTTAGACGAGCCAAATGGAAGGTAGTACCAATTCCCGTGACACTCCTCCATATACTTTTTCAGATCGGCTTCAGTTCGATCGAAAGACACAAATATAATTTCGAATTCTCCATCGTCCACCAATTCACCGTAAAAGTCCTTAAACGGCTCGTGTAAAGATTGTTCACGATCTCTTTGTATAAAAAAGGTCTTAGAACAACTTGAAGATTAAGAGTTGAATTTAAAGCTCTGCAGTGGCTTTTTCTCTTTTTTGATATCCCAAAAATAAGTACTCTACGACACAAACTACATAACACTTAAAAGGAATATGCACAGTACAAACAGAAGTTAGCAAAACACAATAAAGGACATAGAAAGAACAAACCTTCAGAACGGGAGTGAACTGACGGCATGGCGGACACCAATGAGCCGAGAAATACAAAGCCACAACTTTATCCTAAACTATTGCTACACTAAATTTACATGTTGTAATTATGAACTCGGATACCTGGATGGCTTGTATTCACTGGTTGTGCGGGCCCCAGCACAATTTCCACTTTTTCGGAGTTTGGTAATTTAGAAATTGTGGTTCCTTGGAGTCCTGAGGTCAGCCGGGCCAAAGTCTGCCTCAAGTCGTCACCACCACAGGCAGTTGCCGCCCTTCTGGATCAAAGGGAGATTTCCCACCGTACGACTAGTTTGGTACCAGGATGATCGTGGATCTTGGTATTCGTTTACCCTTAGAGAGCCTTCGTGATGGAAACGCCAGACTACTTGTCAATTTGGGAAACTGCCAGTGGGATGAACGCCCTCGCTCTACATCGCAGCTCGACACACAGGAACACCACCCGGTCACGATGAAAACCAGGTAAAGGTAAACCAGGTAAAGGTAACCTGGTAAACCATTAAGAGGTATTATGCAAATACGCAATGTAGTGGACCAGAGTACTCGACGATTAAAAAAATCCTGTGAAAATTGTCTGCAAAAAAAGTACTACAGTCATTTTCCATTACCTTTAGTGCATCTTCAGCATTCGCAATGCTACCGTCCTTCTTATGCAGTTTAACTCCTTTGAGCAAATCCGCCATGAGGGCCTAAAATTCGACTGGATACTTAAAGGTGGTAAATGGTGACGACGACAACGACGCAGAACAGAACACAGCCAAACGGAAACATTTAGAATGAGAAAATGAACCTTCCCTACTTATAAGGAAATCAAAAAAAGGAAAAAAAGACAAAACACTTCGTGAATTGGAAGGAATGGATGAATAATCATCATCAAAATGAACTGATACACAGCGGTGTTTGCCAAAATTCCAGTCGCCACCTTCTATTCAATAGACGGAAATCGATCGCCACCATAACAATGCACTTGGTGTTGATGTTGATGGCCAGGGATAAACAAATCCCTGAGAATCCGTCCATCGCTGTTTTAAAACGAGAACAAAACGTTAAATTGGATGAGTGTATGAAATCTGGCGGAGGAAATGGTGTCCTCGTGTAAAGTCACGATACCAAAGAATAACTAAACATTCACACATTAGTATATTGTAAGCAAAAATGGGGTAAGAAACGCTCTGCAACAGTTTCAGAACAAAATTAACGTTTCCGGACAACTGGAGTGACGTCATTCCACATCTATTCGTCCACTCTTACCAAAAACCTTGCTGACAGCGCTGTGACAACGCCAGCATTTCAGCTTTAACTCAACAATTTTCTGAAAACCACATGTAATCGGTCTTCCCTGTGTACAAACACAGTGCTAGGAGTTCAACGTCATTCTTACAGAACCCTCGACAGCTCTGATACTGCCAGCACCTGAAAACAGTACTAGATCGCTAGTAAGTGGTTGTAGAGAGCATGCAATACAACTGTAACTGGCACATGTCTACTAGACCGCAGCATGACCACGACCAGTACTGCTCACTTTAAAGGACGGAGGCAGACGGGACGAGAGAAGACGCGACGCGTGTGCGACACGGCCGATAGCGCACATCACCGTCTCAATTGGGGAATTGGCTAGATTGGTACACTATGAACCATATGTAGGTCATTTCTTCTATATATGTTGCGGAATGGGACGCGTGTAGCGCAGAGTTCAGAGGCATCCTACAATACTCATGGGCTCAACCCCGCATCCTATGCTAATCAAGCCTTCCTTCCCCGCCAGGTTGGCAAATTGGTACCAGACCTGGGAGTTTAACAACACTGACTCGATGCATCCGTAGGCTACCGAGAGTCATTGTAGAGGGCAGATTCAATCAATAAACTGTAACAAGGCTTAGTGAAGTCTGATCAACGCCCAGAGCTTTGCTGAATTGATTTTAGGAAGAAGTCTTCCTTTGCTTAACGGAGGGTCGGATGGAAAGTAGAATGGAAGAAATGTGTGAAAGAGACTCAACAAATGGACATGAGAAGGTCGTCGAAAACCATTCACATTTCCCATCAAAAGAGCCAAAATGCTCCAGACACCGAGACACCAGGTATCGTACTGATCATCGACAGTATGGGTGATCCACCGGGACATGGTAAGGAATCGGGAGCACACGCAGTCGCAAACTCATTTGGTTACCATATTTATGGAGCCGGAAAACCTTAGACAGCTGTTCACCGGTAGCATTCTCATCATTGAAGGTATTTTAATCTCTCCTAACCAAGAACAACTTTTCCGTGGGAGTCAATGAGGCCAACAAACTTGTCCGAGGAGTGGCCTTTTAAATTGTAGCTTACAAAAAGTAGTTCTCTCAGCAATCACCTGGAGAAAGATCCACGCTGAGGGCGCTACTAATATTAATCCAAGTTTACCGCAAAATAACTCTGTGCAGTAAAAGAAACATCTCGAAAGCGATAAGCTCTGGGTGACTCACACCGGTAAGGCTGTCCCAGTATGTACGAGTCATGCGTGACTCATATCGTCCATTACGTGCTAGAAATCTGGTTTCGAGTAGCATATATCAGTTGTTCTTCTCGTACTACTCCTCACTTAGGAATATGATGTTTATCAAAACATTGTGTTTAATTGAATATGAACTATAGAATCTAACTTGATAATGAACACTTACAGAGAAAGCGCGATCGAGATTTCGATCAAATACAGTCCACAAGATAAATGTCAGTCAGAGAATGGTATATATTTCAAAACACTCGTGCTTCCAATTTCCTGGTTCTATTGGTGGATTTTCGCTACATCTTGGGAACCGAAAAGAGCGCGTATGGCGCAGTGGTTGAGGAGGAGCCCTGCAATACACTTGGGATCGATCCCCGTGCTCCAGGCCCACCCTTCCATCCTGGCAAATTGCTACCAAACTGTCTGCCAGGATAACGGTAATGGCTCGATACATCGATAGACCACCACGAGTTATTGTAAAGGTCAGGTATACATTCAATCATCTCCAAACGATGATTAGTAAAGTAGAATGCATGGCGTATCCTTCAGGGACTGATCAACGCCTAGAGCTTCATCCATTACTATTTTCTCTTGAGAACTTTCGCATTTAAAGCCAATAATAGTGCATTGAAAGTAGCTACCATTCCTTGAAAATAATACAATTGAGAGCACTCATTAACCCCTGGAGTACGAAGCTGCTTTTTCATTCGTTTTTCAACAAGTGGCAGTAGTTTTCCAATAACTGGAGTACTTGGGTTGGGAACTTGACAGCCTCATAGAAGAGAATTTGCTCCATAGTTCTGCAGCAAGTATGATTTTTCATGAATTTTGTTTTATTCATAAGAATATTTGGTATTAAAATTTCCAAAAAAAATGAAACGGAGCGTAAAAATTTAAAATTTCTGGTCCGACAGACACCATAATTAACGGCGCATTGGGGACACTATAATGTCCCAGTGGATGAAGCCGATTTTCCAGTGAAGCCTGCAGGCGATTCAACTAGCAACTACTATAAGGATCCACATCGCTAGAACGAACGCTCTGGACCAGCCACTTCGCTCATTCCCGATGAGAAGCTGAAAGCGTCAAAACTTTAGCCAAATGGAGGTTTTATACCAATCATATATTAATTTAAAAATCTAAGAAAGCGTTGGTATCCCGTTCGCACAAGCGAGATATCTGCGTTCACCGTGTGTCTCATGGAAAAGGATCAAAGAGCTGAGTGGTTTTTGTTTCAATCAATAGAGTTCATTATGACATTTAGCTAAGATACATCATCAACTTAAGCTTCATAGTGAACATTTTCGGAGACATGAGTGGAAAGGGGAATGTGGCCGGTGAAATCGAACCCCGTGCCCATGGCCCACTAAGTCTTCTATCCCTCCGGAGTCGGCGAATTGATACCAGACTTGTCTGGGAGGATAGCAGTACTGGCTCGATGTATCGTTAAGGCACCATAAGCCATTATATGTAAAGGGTAGATATGCATTCAGTCACCTCCAAAAGACGCTTAATGAAGTCGAATGCATGACGAGCCCTGAGGAATTGATCAACGCCGAGAGCTTTATCCTTTTCCATGAGTGGAAATGAACTGATTTCGTACTTTAATGAACAAGTACTGGTATAATACGACTAGAGATCTGTGAATGGCAGCAAATGCAGAAAACACATGGAACTAAAGCGTCCGGCAATTTCTGTTTCTGAATTGACTCTCAGAAGAATCTCCTTTTTTGTTCATCGGAGAATGGAGTGAAGAATAAAATATAAGAAACATATGAAAGAGGCTCGACAGATCGGATAATCGGTCGGTCGGCATGAGACGGTTGTCGGAAGTGTACTGACATTGGAAGCTCCGCCCCGACCCATTTGCGGAGCGCTAAGGGCGACATTACGACACGATAGGTGTGGCTACGAACTGAAGAAGAATTCATTTTCTTAAGAATTACTTTCTATTGATCTGGACATTGATTGATTAATCACTGTTTTATTGATAGGCAATCTAGTCAGCAGAATATGGACCAGAGATTGAGAGCTCATATAAGTATTGGGCTGGTATGCAGCAAAGCATGGAAATACTTTTCAGAAGTAGATTGCACATCGACTTCATTTCTCCAGGCTTTGAAGTAGGTGAAATCCGCTGAGATGTCAGCTGCTGTGAATAAATTATATAAAAACCTCGTATCTGCTCATCAAGGAGAAAGTAAACCATGGATTTTTCAGTTGATAAGGATCGATAAATGTTAAGAGTAAGGCATTCCACTTGATGTATAAGACCCTCTAATCTACCCTACTTACCTCTTTAGTAGGACCTACTCTTATTAAAAAGATCTTGTTTGTGTGTTCCAACTACTCGCCCAATATTAAACGTGTATTAGACGACATTCGTGAACAAGCGCTTTTCCCTAGCATTATTCGAAGCCGCGAGCGAGACAGCGAGCCGAATGAAAATATTGGGATTTGGAGAAAATTTGAAGTTGGGTAACGTAAGAAAACGTAAATAAATAATATAGTGCATAGAAGCAGATTTACCATATTTATTTCTAAGAAGGTCCCCTTCTATAAGAGATAACCTCAAGCTTCAATTCAGGAAGAATATTTAGCCATAGGACCATTGAACTCGATCAGGTCCCTTGACCAGGAATGAATGTGTAATTTTTTTCTAAGACTATATAGCATAGTCTTCTCATGAGACCAAAAATAAAACCATCGTAAAAATATGAGCGAATTCGAAAGAATGCAGTGTCGAAAAATAAGTAAGAAACAATGAGAAAAACAGAAGGAACGAAAAACAGGATGGATCCGTAGGGAAACTGTCAGGCGCAGAAAGCCACGTGACGAAATGAATGGCCTGTGATGCCTTGGTTACGACGAATCCCCGATTCGTCACCACTTGCTGGAATGACGCGTTTGCTGATCGGTCCAATCACTGCTTAAATACTTGTTACCAACAAAAAGTCGCATTTCAAGAGAACAAATTTGAAGGTCTGTTGAAATACGGGTGAGGGTAGAGCTGCGGCAGTGATGCCGTTCATTATGATCACGGCGCCGCTGGTTCAATCTTGCCACTCACGAGATCTACCAAGTCTCTTATCCCTGCAGTGTCGGGGAATTGGTACCAGATATCTCTGGCACCAGTTTAAACCCAGTAGTTCTGGTGGGAATGCACTATTCTGGCTACGCCACGATGACAACTCTCCATAGAGAAGCGGCACGATGAATATTTAACGACAATCATGACGAAGATACAAATCGTCAGCCAACAGTCGAAGCCCCACATAAAAGCCCAAAGAGTTTCATGGATAATGGATTCGACGAAACGAATCGGAGCTCAGAACCGCACAGTATATATGAAGACGGGTTGCGTTTAAAAATATTGAAATACATTTATTGAAGAACTGTAGTACACAGACTGCTTAGTTCACCGTAAGCAGCAGGGTCAACTACTCCCACGAGCAGCTGCCTCTTAGAAGAAGCTTTATTTAAAGACGTCCTTCTAGTACAGAACAACCATTAACAACTTGTTGAGAAGATCTAGGAACGTTCTTACACGGTGGTTTCTGCGAGAACAACTCCCTACCATAAATCAATCTTTTCAAAGTGGGAACTGTCATTGATATCAACGACAACGATACACCCATAAAGACAACGTCGTTGAAATGGCAAGGACAATCAGGCCATAAGTGACATCAGATAAGAAATATTCCAAGGAATCTGCGACAGGTGGGAAGTTAGCGTGGATTTCCTTAAGAATACAAATTAAAACCAATTCCTTTGATTAACTATTAACCCGAAATGAATGGTTTATCCTACATTTAAAAGATATGGACCAATGCAAACTTTATCAATCCTCGTCGTGTACACTGTAATATGAAAAAGTGACGAAGATATTGTCGAAGCGTTCTATGCGGACTTGGAGATATTCTAAGAAGACGATCATCCTCTGTGTGGTTATCATTGGCGATTTTAACGCTAAGATTAACCCAGGAAAACGTCTCAAGAATATCACACGACTCGTGGACTATTATGGTAAAGGTTGCAAGAAAGTCCAAATTTACCACAATAATGATTTTTGGATCATTTGCGCGTCGGCACTATAATGTTGCGGTAGCCACCTTGATGTGAGAGCGTGTAGCCCAGTGATTAGAGGCGCCCCGCAATGCGCCGCCTAGGTTTGACCCTGCACCCTAGGATCACCAAGCCTTCCACCCCTCCGGGATCGGCAGGTTGGTGCCAAACTTGTCCGGGAGGATAGCTGCACTAGCTAGATACGTCGGTGAGCTACCGCGAGTCTATATCTAGGCCAGATATGCGTACAATCCCATATGAGGATCTTTGATGAAGCCGAATGCATAGCGCACCCTCAGGGATTGATCAACGCCGACAGCTTAATCGTTTATCGTTTTATCCGCTCTGATAAAAAAGATGAGACCATCACTACATCTCGCCATGACAGGGAATTAATAAAGAAAAAGTTATATACTAATGTCCACCGCCCTTCGGACCCGGAAATCCTGGCTGGTTAAAACCGCTCGGACTTCTGCCCTCTCATGTTCCAGTTGCGATAGAAAGCACTGAGAGAGGCGCAGTTTAGGACCCGATTATATCACCGTCAATATCTCTAGAGCTGGTGGTCACAAAGTATATGCATTTCTCGCAACCCACATATCCACATATCCATCTTACCTAAAGAAGGAGAAACATCCGAACCACTGGATGACCCTCACCCAGGACAGAAGAGTAACCGAAGGAATCTTCTTAACTACCACACAATATGTTTGTTGATCGGACTCTACAACCTATTCACCAAGACTATCCTTTTTCGCAGATCGAAAATCTTGTATGAGGCTTAACCAGTTGAAGAAGCAAGATTCCGACAGGGATTCTGCTCCATGGACTACATTCAAACCGTGTCATGCGTTATGGAGACTTGTTGGGAGTACCATCTACCCCTTGTCCTAACCATTATCGACTGCGAAAAAGTGTTTGACTGCGCCGAAACGAGTGCGTTCCTACCAGCGCTCGTCGACCGAGTGGAGCCGTATTCACGAACACTAGCACTGTTGTCGGAACCGCAGTACAACTATGCAATTTTTTTCCACGTCTTCACCATAGCCATAGGAATAGCCGCTTGGCAAGGCGACACAATATCGTAAAAGCCGTTCACTGAGATGGATAGTGAAGTCATTCGATTGGGATGAGAAGGTCAAACGTATGGAAAATTGAATGGATTGATAGAAAATTTTTACGAAACCTTGGTTTAGCAGACGATATCGCTATGTTTTCGAAAAGTACAGTGAAGCGGAGACGATGCTCAATGAACTCATCAAAGCGGGAGAAAAGTTTGGATTGCGCATACATAGTGCGAAGACCGAGTTCATGCAGAACCGATGGTGCGAAGACGAACATATCGAACTAGATGGTTCTCTTAATAGAGAAAACGCTTCGCATTTGCTCCTTGGACGTTCATTGAACAAGGAAAACAACATCAAGGGGGAATTAGACAGAAAAATGAGAGCAGCACTAGGCGAATTCGGTTTTTCAAAGAAACCACCGATGAATTACGGGACCAAGTACTCTGCGATACTCTGCATTCATCTTTTCGAGGAAACGTCAGTTATTTTAGCGCTCTATTATGGAACAGGAGCGTTCATTGATACTTCAACCATGTCAAGAAATCTGCGCACCATCCATACAGACAGTTGAAATAGTAGAACGGTGTCTTCTGAAATTTAGCCGGCACTCACAACGTCTAGCCGAAATGAGTAACTCAGATCTTCGAAACCTATCGCATCTTCAGGATCCAGAAGAATATACGTCGACAGCAAAACACGGATGGACTCATCACATAATAAGAAAACCAGAAAACAGATGGACGAAAATAACAATGGAATGGACTTCAGGAGAATGGAAGCGTCTTCCAGGAAGGGCACCCAAACGATAGGCAGATATATTCGTGGCCAACGTCAACCATCTGCATTATCAGATGGAAAGACTCTTAGGAATTCGGAATGGGCTTAGCGGACGCCACCATGTTTGAAGCAGACTACCACCACGGACGACGACTGAGCGAGAGGGAAACGAATGGAAGCTATCTATGTTGGGTACCTCACCACCACGGAAGACGCACAATCAAAGTAAAGTAAAAATAAGTAAACAATTATTTTCAAATTTACACGGTAAAAAGGATAAAGCTCTCGGCGTTGATCAATCCTTGAGGGATGCGCCATGCATTCGACTTCATTAAGCATCGTTGGAGGTGAATGAATGCATATCTGGCCTTTACAACGACTCGCGGTGGCAGGCCGATGTATCGAGCCAGTGCTGTTATCCTCCCAGACAAGTCTGGTACCAATTTTCCGACCCCGGAGGGATGGAAGGCTTGGTGGGCCATGGGCGCATTTCACGTGCACGCCGCAGTGGCGCCTCCAACCACTGCGCCACACACGCCCTTTGTTTTAAGTTACACGGTAATTTATGATTATCAAGAATGTCCACAGTGACTCCTAACTACCAAGGTTACTAATGATATCGCGTGACTATCAAAACTATGGCTCGAATTTCTATTATTCGTCAGAATCCATGGTTACAGCTCAATAGAAAACCACGGCAGAGGCTAGTGTTGCCCAGCTCATTTACAAGCAATTCACTCACTTCATCCCCAATAGGATTTCGAAAACACTGCACAAAAGACGCTTATGCGATCAAATAGAGCTCAAAAATAGCTCGGCCATTGATGACATCCACATAATAATAAAACTCTTTCAACTACCTGTACTACAGGATACCACTTTGTTTCACATTTACCGACTTAAAAAGAAGGCCTTCCACTCGACTGAAACAGTAGCGGTTGTGGAAAACGAGTAAAGGAGATATTTACTCAGTAGGTAAAGTTTCGTTATAGGATATAGAGTAACCTCAAAAGTGAAATTTTATCATTTCAGGATGGCATCGTATAGGATACGACAGAATGGTAGCATTTTGCTAAATTCATTTACCATCATTTCAATTTCACACCGCCGAAGGGAAAATGGACGATGATGCTTAAAAGAAAGAGAGCCATGAAAGCGCACAAGGTTTACGAAGATTTTTGAGGTGTCGCAAGTAGAAAATGACGCATCCTCTAACTTTCGTCAACGTAAAGAACGCCTTCAATTCTACTGGGACGGAAGCTGTTATAGAAGTCTTAGACTGGCAATGCCTTCCCGTTACACACATATCCTTCATGGATTTCTGGAACCACAATATAAAGAACATTATAGCGAACATTACTATAGCTGGAAAAGTACTGGTAAGGCAACATCAGCTATCGACAGTAACCACCTCCATACTTCAGTCTATGAGACATCTCAACGTCAAACTGGACAAGGAAGGCCTGCTTCGATGTTATGAACGACTACGAAATAGCGATTTAAGCAAAGAAGCCACAAACCCTTTGCTAGTATTTCGGAATTCTTGGCTTACACAAGCAATCATAGGGGATTGTCACAAAAAAGGACACCCCGGCGTTAGCCACACAATATCAATCGTACGAGAACAATTCTGGATCCCCAAACTACGCGCGCAAGTAACACGAATCCTCAGAAGATGCGTACCATGTCAACGCTTCAACAACCTATCATACAAATAGCCACAAAAAGCGACTTACCTAAGCATAGAGTTCACAAATCACGACCTTTCAAGCACATTGGTCTCGACTATTTTGGACCAATAACAATTATTCAATCTGATTCGGCCGAAAGTAAATGTTATGGTGCAATAAAAAACGTGCATGGCAACGAGACTAATACATCTTGACATCGTCTCCGACCTCACAATTACCTCATTCCTCATGTTCCTACGCCGATTCTTTGCCAGACGAGGAACACCTGCATCAATTACAAGCGACAACGCTCCAACATTTGTACTAGTGGAAACCATTCTCAATGAAAGTCTCAAATCCATCAAAAATGATCCAAAAGTAAAACGTACAGCTGCGAATCATGAAACACAGTGGAAATATATTACTCCATTCGCCCCATGGCAAGGGGGCTTTTACGAAAGACTCATCAAATCAAATTGTGTATGCTGACAGCAATAGTACCCAGGATCGACTTTCTATTAATCTCGGCATTGGATTATGAATTCGTCGTTTTCTCTCTCAGCAATCGCTAGGTGTTAAACAGCATACGTTTACTTTCATACAATAACAGACATACAATACAATCGTAGCTGACGTTTCGGCAGAATCGCCTTCTTCAGAGCCAGGAAGGGTACACTATGCTGACGGCAATCAAACTACTACGAAATATCGGCAGACTAATTTGTCTTATACGCCTAATTCCCTGTAAAAGGTCAACTCCCACGCACACCAAAATACTGTAAATCGCTTAACATACGGCATATTCTAAATTTCCACTCAACCTGCTCTACTATTCTACACTACTATCCACTTCCGTATTCTCGCCATATAACACTCCAGCAGGCAACCAGCAGCAACATCGATACGACCTAGTATATCAACACAATGATACACCATAATATTAATAAACAATTCCAGATGTCAAACAAAATGGACAACACTACACAAACTCCACGAGCACCACAGAGGGGCGCCAGCACTCAAACACCAATCAAAGCTTTTCTCCAGGCAGCAACGCAAACGGGAATCGAGAACACCAAGCCAACTACCAGCAGTGCAACTCAAACGAGGCGTCTCCATCCTACAGGACAAGCCAACATCGCGACACAAACACTGCTCAAAAAAGTACCAGGCCTGTTATCAATGGCAACACAAGCGATTTGACTCTTGGCTAAATATTCATTCACCGTACCTTTGTGAGGGGGGAATATAGAGAACATTCTTCACCAACATGGGAATGTTCTCTATGTAAAACAGTTTGAATACTGTGTCCGGTGACCTTGTTCCCAATCTCTATTTTGGTGTGTGTTTCTTGTTCACCTGTAACCATCCTAAATCTATCTTCGCATCTCCTCTTAATAGCCACTCATGCAATTGCCTCGCAGGTGGCTGGAAAGGGATTCTACAACTTCTTTCAACAAACTACTCTTCTTTGTCCCACAGTTCGAGCACTGAATCAGCAGCAGTTAGCCGAATGTACTTTCCAGCATCTACCGTCCCAAAGAAGTTTCCGAACGAGCAGCTGCGCCTCTTCACGTGTAGCACCGTCAGATTGTGCCAGTAGAAAAAACCTTTAGAACCTCTCTCTAAACACTGTCTTTAGTTTCTTCTGGCGTCCACCTACTACAGAAATAAGACAAGGAGGGAACTGGGATTGGTCTTCAAGTGCTGGTAGCGTGGTATTCATCCAGTCCCTCAGTTCCTCAGTGCCCCAACTCCGATATCCACCTAACTTCCTTCAATTGCATCGCTTGTTCTCATTTCAATCTCGCTCGTATACACCTACCTAACCCCACACCAGATATTATTATTGTACAGTTGTTACCGCTATAAACTATTGTAACCCAAACTCGAAGTTGTTACCGACAAACACACAAAGAGACCCGCGTGGCAGCTACAAGAACTAATATTGACAACGACTTGGTATTCATATAAAGTTGGACCTCACCTTATCGCCGCCACACACAACGAGAAGGTCAAAATTTTTGGACAACACTACCATCGGCGTAAGGTGATTCAAAGCAAAAACATTGTGCTAATGTATTTTCTAGCCACTCTCTAAAATGTCACTGCAAACTAGAAAGGACTAATGCAAGAGCGGAATTGATGGTGGGTTGCTACAACACGTGCGTTTGTTAGCATCGTTCTTAAAAAAAATCAAAACATTGCCCAGACGGAATAAATGCTAGCCATTGCGATAACGCACCTGGGAAAATTGCTCCTCAGTTGAATATCAAAAGAACGGTGTCCATAAGGAAGGGATTTGCTTCAGATGTAATGTTGGGGAGTTCCTTCCAAGCGACTAATACACCAGAGTTGTTGGGAACGGCTCGCTATTAGGTGAATACCAAGTAGTTGAGAAGACTCGATCGGAATAGTTGCTCGTCTTTGCTTTGTGCCACGCGGGACTTTTCTTGATTGGCAGTCACAATGCTGGATACCTCAAACTTGGGTAATTTAACCGTTTATATACATATTATTTACATGACAATGAGATTATAAATGTATGTACATTATACAATTGTACAATATGGAGCCGGGTGTGACGTCGTTAATGACCTGTACACATGACAGCACTAGACATGTTACAGTACTCATGCTGCTTACTAAGGCTGAGTTAAGGCATAAGAGGTTAGATAGAGATGATGAAGAACCATGGGTTAAGTGAGTGCTGCGGTGCACAGTGCATGGTGGTGAAGCGCTAATGAGAAGAGGTTAGCACAAGAGAATGTACGTGTGAATTGCAAGTAAGGTGGTTCGGTAGGTAATATTCTCACAAAATAAAATACACTAACAATTGTGTGCAGCAATACACATTAGATGCGAGCTGTAGAATAGATTACAATCAAGCCAATTGGATGATGAGCAAACACTATGGCCTGCAGTGGCGCCACTATTAAGTCGTCAATTTAGAATGGTTCAAGAAGGTGTAATAATATGTAAGTGGTGTTCCAGTACGATGACACATAGGTACGGATCTAAAAGCGGACGAACCCTGGCAGGGGCGAGTCCCAATAGCAATTCACGAGGTTATTTATATGCCTTTGGAGAAGGCGGTATTTGGCACAGGTCCAGCTTCTTTACCGAAAACATTAATCGGCTACTGTTTCGAAATCCTCTCGAGCCCAAAGAGCAGCTGGCGGAAGTCGAAACATCTTCGTGTCCTTTTTGTTATTGTACGCATAATGCCCTTTTCATTATTGTACGCCTAATGCCCTTTTTATTATTGTACGCCTAATGCCCTTTGGACACTAATAGCAAACAAAAAGTACAGATCGTAAAAATAGATTTACATAGCAGGACTGTTTATAGGGATCGAAGTTCCTTAGGATGGGATATGAATGTAGGGCACTCAGCACCATCAAAACATATAAAGAATACCGGTGCAATAGAGAGCGTTACTTTTCCATTAAATAATGTTTTCTTTGGTCGACTTGTCGACATGTAATATTTATCGTCAGCAGAACAGAAACATCCGAACTGCTCCAATTAAGTATCTGGGCCAAGAAGGAAAATTGACGTGTGAGGAAGACCGATGTGCTCAGAAATAAGCGAACCAACTCCGTGGCTTTCTTCTCACCTTGCGAAGCCTGTATGATAATCGAACAGAACAAGAAAACACTTTATGTTATCAAATACGCTGTGTGCAGGATGATGCCAGAAGTATTCCATACCACGCAAGTGAGTGTGAGAGAGATAATACGAAGCCATTGAACGTGAAGTGACGGTGAAAATTAGGTAGTCCATAAAACTACGACCACTGGATAACAGCTGTTAGAGACTGCATTTAACGAGATTTCAAGCGCACAGGTAGAAAATCACCTATCCTATGGTTACAATTCTTCGGGAAGATTAGCGAAAAAATATGGTATCCAGCCAGTTCGTAGAGCAAACATAACCCATTGGCTCAATTGATACATGTTACGGAATTGTGATGTAGACTACTCATCATCATGACCTACCTATTTCGTGCAACACTCCCTTTTCAAGATGAAGAAAGATCACCATTTCTGAACGTCGGGTTTCACAAATAGCGCGGCTCATGCGGACATCGAACTTATCATTGTAAACAGAAAAGAGACCTATTCAACACTGACATTGAGCAAACTTTCTTCGTTGGATCACATCCGACCCCCTTTGTGCAAATGTTGCGTAGCCGAGCGAGCTGTTTTCACCATGAAAAACTTTGGACGCTTGTTGAGTAAGGATGAAGTTTAAGGAAAAGGGATAAACTTCCATTTAGGACCTATTGCGACACACCGAACGAACAGCCATCAGTACCACTTGTTGACAAAAGACCGTAGGAAAATCCCCATCGATACTGACAGACAAGGATTCTGGAGAATACGGAAAAAAGAAAACAAACCCAATAACTAACGTAGTATAGATGTTCGAGAACGTGAAATCCCACTTTCGTTGAAGTCGACCGAGTACAATTTCCCAATGCAGAATGTTATCGATAAGAGACAGAATATATACAAATCTCCACCTATTCGTAACATCAGCACATAGCCTTAATAACTTCACTGAAGCAATACCAAAAACACTCTTTTTTGCAGAACAATGGTCCACGAACATACGCTTGAAACTTGGTGGCGCAACTGAATCCTACAACATTTTGGCTGGTTTCCAGTGGGTTGGTGAGCACCAGTTAACGCTCTACTTACAAAATACATGACGTCATACGTGCAAATGAAAACTTCTTCAAATCTGATACCTCCTTTTTAAAAATGCAATAAGGACTTCTTTCGAAGCCAGTATCTGATTGGCTGATTGGCTCATTCAGCATATTACTTACAACTTTCACAAAGGTCTTCCTAAGGTGCATATAAAAGAGTGTGGATGAAGTTGAAAGTATAGAAAAAATTAAAGTTCACAAGTCAGTTAGTTGCATAGATCACACCCGAATCCACAAGGATGCTTATTGTCTACGTACGTGTAATACAGCTACACAGCTTTTTCAAGAATCGGTCACCATGCCAATTTCTAAGCAAAAACAAGAAAAGTGAAAAAAAGGCCGAAGACGCAATTCATATTCACCATTCACCATTGGTGCAAAGGATAACAGATTATCTCGGCTGTATCATTGAGATCAAACACTACTTTCTACAATAGAGAACACCGGAGTTAATCAAGAGGTCATCGAAACAAACTCGAAGGAAATGTCCAAAAAAGAAAGTGGAAGACGAGTTGCTAACAGGCGTTAACTAGTTTCATTCGCAATTGGAACCAACTGTCAGATTCTCTGCAGCACATCTGAATGAAAGATGAAGCGAACAGACCACAACCGTACGTGACAACAACGAAAAACCTCCAATTAAGGAATCAATACGGCGGGAGCGACTTACTAACAGCCTCGTGTTGCTTAATAGTACAAGGAATTTTTGACTATTTATGCCTGGGTTAGAGAGGGTCGGTTGTTTTTCGAAAGTCGGTTTCTAGAAAGTGGCACCATTGTTGCCTCCTTAAACAATGTGGGCAAGAGGCTGTAGGTGGAATAAAGTAGAAAATGGATCAACAAAGATCTCACTCGAATCTGCGGAAAAAGCGTGGAAAAATACAATAGTGACCTTCGCGAACATCGGCTTAAGTCAACGATTGTGTAGAAGGGGCAGTGGTTAGAGACGCCCTGCTACATACATAGGCTCAATCCGGATTCCCAGGCTCACCGGCCTTCCATCTTCTAGGGCTCGCCAAATTGTTACCAGACATGTCTTGGAAGAAAGCAGTACTGACCCGATACATCCGAAAGACACCGCGAGTCATCGCCAAAGCCAGATATGCAATCAGTTACATCTAAGAATGCTTGTTGATGTCGAATGCATAGCGCACCATAAGGGATTGGTCAACGTCATGAGCTATTTGTTCTTTTATCCTAAGACATATTATCTTAATGTGGGAGAAAACTTTGGTGGCGCAGTACTCCACACGCACTATTGACATAGCTCAAGAAGTTTTTAGAGCCCATTGAAGGATATGATGAATATGTGTCTATTCGCAGTCGCGACGATGTTCGTTTTCAGCGAGTGTCCGATTAGTTTTCGATTACCATAAAACTTCAAAAGTTGAGAATTTAAATTGAGTTGAATTGATAAACGTCTAAAATAATGTCCCATTTTTGGTCAACGAGAAGAAAAATCTTAAAAGTTTAGACAGGACTCTGGTTATTATAATTTTCAGTGTTAGCTTCATAACCGATCCCAACAATGCTGTTTTCAAGACCGGTCTTCATTTAAAGTCAAGATGATTGATCAACACGCTAAACCACTATCGGGGATATATCGCGTTTTGCTAGAGTAGATCTGGTTTACAAAGTACTCTTCTATTTGTAACCAAAATATCGATGGAACGCAGCAGAAAGAAAGAGCTATGGGTTCCAGAAAGCCAGAATTAAATCGCGCTAAAATAGGAATACCTGCATATTCTTGAAAGTAACCAGTAGGCTATGAAGTTACTTACTTGAATACTTGGACAGCCCTCCTCGCTAGTTGTACGGGCCCCAGCACATTCTTCACTTTTCGGAGTTTAGCTGGTTTAGCCACTGTGGTTCCCTGGAGTCCAGAGGTCAAACTCGCTAAATTCTGTCCCAGGTCATCACCACCACAGACGGTCGTCGCCCTTGCGGATCAGCGAGAGATTTGCCACCATGTGAATAGTTTGATATTAGAACGGGGGTGGATCCTGGCATTGGTTTACTCATAGCTGGGCTTCCTAACGGAATTGCCAGACGCCTTCTCAGAACTGAAGACCCTGCCGGGGGGATGAATCCACCTGTTGTACATCGCAGCCTGACATCCAGAATCACCTCCCAGCCACGACGAGGCGATAAACCATTGGGAGGAGGCTATAAGGTTACTATTCAAAGCGACAAAATTTATTACGAGGAGATGTATGCTTAGCTAAAATTGGAAGTTTGAATTACCCTCGACATCGAATGCAGCGAACTCGAGGCATAATATCGTTGGGGTATTAAATCAAAACCCATCGTGGACGAATAAACCACGAGAATGAAAGAAGACATGTGATCGAACCGTCGCTATCCTATCGAACTTGTTATCAAACGAGTAAGTTGACTTCGATGAGATGACTTATCAAACCGGAGCTACCACTTGTTTCAATGTTTGAGTGTCGTAGACCTAATGACAAAGAATGGTAGTTGCTTGTGTAACGGTCGTGCGGGAGAGAAAGAAATGAAGTGGTGCTGCAACTGGTTTGATACACCACGAGAACAAAATCCAAGTGTCTTACGAAACAACACGGAACTTCATACTCTGTCCATTCCTGTATTTCTCTAACATTGTGGATAACGATGTTTCCTCATTAACTGCCAAATGAATTGAGCATTTTCCCTGTCGCCAAAAATGGTAATAGATCAAGCTGTGAACCACATCTTACATGCTGGAGGAAAGAAATGAAACTGGTGTAAAAATACATGAGATTTTCGTCAATGTTGAACATCATAGAGAAGAGCTATCTTCGAACTGATCATGATAGTTAGATTGGCAGACCGTCATTTGATCAGTAATGTACTTCAATGAGCCACGTACAGCAAAGTGGTTAAAAATGCCTTGCAATACACACCCTGTACTTGGTACGACTCCGCTCCTCGAGCTCACTAAGGTTCCCATTCCTCTTAGTCGGCATATAGGTACCATGCTTGTCTAGGTAGGCTGCCGTAAACGAATCTTTGTATAGGCCAGACAAGCATTCAATCCAAGAACTTCCGTTTAAATAACTTAAGAAGCGCGCGATCATTGCTATCAGTCAGATTAAATCGAATGAACCTTCGAAGACGTTGAAATCACAAGTTTGGGAGACACTGCTAGCTTGCACTACCTTTTTGCAGTCGGTTCAGAAGAAATAGGAAGTAGAGTGGTTATCGTCGTTTCAGCTGCGCTAGAAAGAACGTGAAATATCTCCATTTGAGCATATGCTTTGTAGAGGTGGGTTAATCAGCGTTTTTCCGCATCATTGTGCGAATTAGATGCTTAGCATGAAATTTTGATAATAAAACAGTAGATTCAAGTAGGGCCTCAAGACTTGCATAAGTTTTCGATATTTCCATAACTTGTACCACTTGTATGGTAACTTATAACTGTTCGTTGATACGCCAACACGAGGTAGATAAAACAAAGTTTATTGGAGTAACGTTTCAGAATCTTCGTCTTCTTCAGTGTCGGATTGATCGGAGGCGATTGTCCACAGTCGTTCCTTCTTCCGACATGAACGCATCAAGTCGAATCCATCGGAGCACTGCTAGAATGAAGTAACCTTACTCGGCAGACCTTTTCTATAGAAGAAGGCAGCTGAACGTGACTGAACGGACGTTCACAATCATTTGTGGATCACAAAGACCAACATCGGAAGAAAGAACAGTAGTGGACAATCGATTCGGATCAATCCAGCTCTGAAGAAGGTGAAGGCTCTTCAACGTTTGCTGAACAAGCTTTTTTTTAAAACCAATTTCCAGTTAGTTCTTTAATGAAAGGACACATATTGATTAGACATGCGAAGGTTTAAAGAAAGTTGGTTTTTCAAATATTCCATTATTTGTATGCCCTTCCAACTTGAGGGTTTGTGACAGTAGTCGGAGGCGCCCTTCGACACATATGTGGAATCGATCCCAGCGCCCATAGCTCACCAAGCCTTCCTTGTCTCCGGGGTTCGTAAATTGGTACCAGACTTGTCTGGGAGGATAGCAGCACTGGCTCGATACTTTGGTAGGCCGCCGCGAGTCATTGCAAAGGCTAGACATGCATTAAATCACCTCCAAGCGATGCTCATTGAAGTCGAATGCATGGTGCATCTGTTAGGGATTGATCAACGCTAAGAGCTTTATCCTTTATCCTCACAACTCGAATTTACTTACCTGTAATGTACTTTATTTCATTGATAAGCTAACGTGGATGTTACCAGATATTTATTTCACTAGTGTTTCGACAACTTCGTCTTCTTCAGAACCGATGACCCGAGTCGGTGTCCATAGTCGTTCATCCTCTCGAACTGGTGTCTCATGGTCATATCGAGTTGAACCTTATTCAGTGGAGCACCGGTCGGATGATGTAACTTCTCTTGGGCTCTGAGGAACACGAAGACGTCGAAACGTTAGCCAAATAAATATTTGATAGCAACATCGTGTTCGATACAAAGCACATTGATCACTCATTAAAGGATAAATGATGAAGCTCTTGGCGTTGATCAACCTCTGAGGGATACGTCATTCATTCGACTTCATTAAATACCATTGGAGGTGACTGAATGCATATCTGGCCTTTACAATGACTCGTAGTAGCCTACCGATGAATCGAGCCAGTGCTGCTATCCTCCCAGAAAAATCCCGTACCAATTTGCCGATCCCGGAGGGATGGAAGACTTGGTGGGCCAAGGACGTGGGGATCGATTCCGCGTGTGTTGCAGGGAGCCTACGACCACTGCGCCACAGGCGCCCATTTTGGTCACTCATACCAAGGTTAAATGAAAGTCGGTTTGCAGTAGGACAACATGTATTGTCCATTTCTCATGTGGCACACGAAATTTGTCCAGTGAGCTTCGTTTGTTCAAAAGAATGGAAAGTCTTTCGTTAAAGCTATGGACTCATTGGTAATTCTGCGCTGGCACGTACTAATGTACAGAATGCCGCATCTTCTTCACGCTTTGCATTTATAACAAATGAAGAACACTTGCAGAGCCTGATATTCCGGCTACTTTCAGTGCCGTAACGCACACCACATTAGATTCTATCTCATCACCCGCTAATAAATTAATTAATTAACAAGAAGAATACTAAATTATGTCTTTGACATTGGTTGATCACCATGAACCTTTAACTACCGCTAAGAAAGAAGCTCCTCACAATGAACACAGACGAGTTTACCATTTCACATATTCGCCTCGACCATGGCCCTGGGATCGACTACATGTGTGTTGCAGGGTGCCTCCAACCACTGCGTCACACGCGCCGCTAGCGAAATCACACGATGTGAAAATAGTGGCAGCTTTAAACTTTAGAGCACCATTGGTCAACTCATAGTAAACTTGCTTGATATCGATAAAAAGTATTAGGATAGACACGTTTTTGCCTACCTGTCACCTGTATCACCTGTTGTCCCGTTGATCGTCGAGTGACTCGAGCGTACGCCAATAAATCCTCCATTTTTCCCCCTCGCGTGCAAGAGTAACCCAGTGATTCTGCTCGCTCAAGGGGCTCGTCGAGCATAATACATTCCTTCTAGGAACGAATATCTCCGAATGCTCCCCAAGCCGCTCGTTTCCTTCTGCTCAGCTCTGGAGCTAAGTCGTTCATCATATTGATTTCCCGACCTAGATAGACATAACTGGAGCATTCGGAGATATTCTTTCCGCTGACCGTGAATGGGGCAAACGAAACCAATCCGTTCTTCATGAACATCGTTTTCGTGAGATTTAATCCAAGACCAATCTTTCCACATGCTTTATCAAAGTCCGCAAGCATACGTTCTGCTTGGTTAATATCTGATGTTATAAGGACGAAATCATCAGCAAAGCGAAGGTGATGTAACTGCATAGTTGCCTATATCGTGTAGGTCACCTTTCTTGAACAACAACACGGTCGTGCGGTCTTCCACTGAGTAGGGACCTTGCATTCAGACAGCTAACGTGTGAAGAACCGAGCCTGTGTGTCTACGAGGACTGGCGGAAGGTTCTTAAGATGTTCTGATCTTATCCTGTCTGGAATCGAAGAGATCTGAGTAGTGTTCGTGAATGATTTTCTTCATTGCCTTTCTGGGAGCTGTAACTGTTCCGTCTAGGCGTCGGAGTGCAATCATCTTGGTCTTGTAATTGACGAAGCTTCGGCGAGCTTTGCGAATGCTTTTCCCAGCCTCTGCAACTTCGAGAATTAATGCTGCTCTTCTTTCTTTAAGATCTTCTTTTATCGTCTGTCTGCATTGTTTCGCAAGTTCGGGCGTTAGTTCGCAGTTGCCTGCAGGTCGTGCGATTCCACGCTGGCATATTAGCTCGAGAGTTTCTGAAGACAGACGTCTCTTGGTGAACTTTCGAACTCTCAGCTTTCATAGCGCTAACGCGATGTTCAATAAGCTGATCGTATTGCTCTTCGATGTTATCGACAACGGCGTCTTTCCAACAGCCGACTAAGGAGTTGAATAAACCGACTAATGAGATATATCGCTTTTGCCTACAGACCAAAGATTCTGTGGGTTTATCACGATGGCTGACCACACGCGTCTCCCACACGAAGGCTTAGTTCATGAGAGAAAAAAGCACCCTCGATGGATATGAATGTCTAACGGTTTCTAGTTTTCTGCTGCTCATGAAATGTATTTGTTCCGCTTCACTGTTTTATGTATTTTGAGCATGAAAGCAACTAAACAATCGAGGTGTTATCCAACTTGAGATGATTTTGTTCACCACTGTATCACTGATAATTGCAGCTGACACTCTTCTTCTGTAAATTTTAAGATATCATACTACTACTTCAGTCTTCCGAATTCTTTAGCCATAAACATATTGAAATTTGAAAGGACATTATAGGTATTTCAAAGTCTCTTCGATAACTCGATAAAGTTCCGAACCCTTGAAACACTCCAGTGATTGAGAAAGTTAAGTATTGAAGAACTATCTTCATCGTAAAACAAAGAACAATGAACAAAGTGTAGCGACGTGTGGTACAACTGTCCTTGCAGCAACTCCCACTACCAACTTTCTGTTAGCCTTGGCATTAAGCAAATGACTCTGTGCTCTTGATGAGCAAACATGAGGTATCACTTTTTTCTTTATCACGTTAAAGTTGACGTTTCGGCAGACTGCGCTTCCTTCAGAGCTTGGAAAGGTTCTCGACTCCTGTGCGTGGTAACTCCTACTTCAAGCTCTTCATCACCATGTCTCTATGTGCTACGCATAACTAGTGGAGTGTTTTACAAAGCTTTAGTTTACCGACTAGTTATTATTCTATACGGCCACATCGTGGTAAACCCGTTTCGCCAATGTATTGGTCCCCGCACGCTTTACAAGTGATCAGATAAACCGTACTCGAACCTAAGAAACAGTGCACTCAATTTGACCTCTACAGGTTCTGAACAAGGCGAAATCCACCGAAACGTTAGCTTTATCGTAATAAAGGCTAAAGCAACACCTTGCGTTTCCTCAGTAATAATATAGATAATTGTCCTGTAGCATTTTCAATAGAGGTACACAAAACACCCACGGGAATCTAGATCATTTGCATAAATTCTAATACCCTCTAATAGCCGTTTGCCGTGTCTCCTATATGGTGGTGTTTGTCGAGCAATCCTTTAAGCACTTCGTAGTCTAAACACACCATGAACATCGCAATATCATTCTCCACACTGAGTACGTAACTATCTTCGTGCCCACAAAAGGCAGAATGCATCAAATGTGGCATTCGAACCAACTAGGCTAACTTGTACGAGAACTATCGGAGATCAACCAGTCGTCTAATGCAGAGGATGTTGGACCTCGCTCATCCAAATCAACCTACCGCTGCTGCAGAACTTCACACCAGCCCCAAAATTGCATAACGCGATACCACCCATTTAGACAAGGTCCAATTTTTACTAGTGAAAATTAAGACCCACTTTTACCATGGAAGAGATCTCTACCTACCTTTAACAAACATTCCAAACCTCCCAGATACATCAAGAGTACTGCCAAGAAGTGAGGACTAAGCACGTACGACAACTACTACACTCCACCACTTTATTGCAAATTCCATTGCAGAATGGCAGAACTGCGTCGTACAAAACAATTTCGCGCTCGTATTCGATCACATTGTCGATTCATTTGATTACACGACCCCTTTTTCAATAACCTTACTTTTTACTATACAAACTGTACATTTCCACGCGCTGATGGAAATCTCACAGAAGCACAATCCTGGACTTTCGAAATTTATTTCACCTCTAAAACAAATTTGTACAGAATTAGCAAAACGCATTTGCACACATGTACGAATGACCACACGGAACTTCAAATACACAGGAATGAATGCCTACGTTACAGCGTATGAAAATGAGCACAAGACCGCCAAAAGTTTAATTTAGGCCCAGCACTCCGTCCATCCCAATCTACAGTCATTTGCAACAGGTCATAAAGAACTCGTTGCTTAAGCATACTAGACAAGAAAAAAAACATCTTACAAAAAGGTTACTTGCAAGCAAACTCGAAGCACATTTTTTTTTGTTTTGAGACCTCAAAGCATTCCATGATTGTGTTACATTTTCGACTCTTCGTAAACATAAACTGATCAGAATCGTTGAAGTCGATTCGAGAAGATTACAAACGATCCCCCATTTCAAAACGATAGCACGATACCATAAGGTTAGTTAATAGGGCTAAACTCGGCCATGGCAGGTCGTTGGGCTCAACGAGCTAAACTGCAACAGCCTTGCCTCCATAAACACTCTCATCGCTGTAAGCGATATACAAGAAAAGATCCTCTTCATGATGATCCTGTAAATGTTTTATTAAACTCACAAAGGAACAATGTCCCATTATAACCAAATGGTCAGAATGTTGTTTATATGTTGTCATATGTTCATCGCCTGAATTCAAGTCCATAGCAACCACTATGCAACACAGACGCCAACTTATGGAAGTTTGCACTTAATGTACACATCATTAAAAAGTTGTAGATTGACAATGGTGACCAATCTCACTGAGGAGATCGGCAAAATCCGTATAGAATTTATGACTAAACACCGAAACAGTGGATAATTGATTCGCCGGCCATTTTAGCTTGGAAAAAGAAGTATTGCAAAAGTTTGATGTCGACATAGAAACTCCCGATGCGTAGTGCTCCATTGGCCTGCAACACACATGAGATCGATCCTCGCGCCCCTGGCCCACCAAGCCTTCCATCAGGCTGGGGTCTGCGAATTGGTACCAAAGCGATTTGGGAGAATAGCAGCACTGACTCCATAGACCGGTAGAGCACCACGAGTCTTTGCAAAGGTCATTCAATCGCGCATTCAACATGAATTCAAGATATGATAGATAGACAACGATGCTTAGTGAAGTCGAATGCATAGCGCATCCCACAGGGATAGATCAACGGTGAGAGGATTATCCTTCATAGTGCTTCATTGGCCCAAATGTCATTGTTACTAACGCGGCAACGCGTGAGCGAACTATGCAGATCATTGTGCCACCCTTCGACCTTATGTCTTATAAAAAGTTCCCGATGTATGACCTTGCCCACTGTTCTCACGCGCTAATTTGAAAGCAAGAACACCAACTCCTGCACAAATGCCTCCCCGTGTTATCCTCTATCGACTACAATAAATCCTACCAACCACAAATTTGCGGCGGCAATCCACAAATAATTTACACGGTTGCTGGCTTTTCGTTTCACTCCTGCTGTTTAAAAAAGGACGCTGTTAGTGTCTTCCACAGTGCACTTACATGTTTCTCCAAGCTCACATCGAAACGGCAACCCATGCTTACCCCGTTTGAAAAAGCATAAGTGCATATAGAATGTCATGAACAAGATCTCACCGTCTCACATACGCGACGTTACACTTGATAGACCAGTATACTTTATGAGAAGAGAGACACGTAGTACCTCCAACAACGATGTTTTAGCATGCTGATTATGGTTTTATGTACATACATACATACATGCATGCACATATAAATATGTATGTATATGAATATAATTATGTATATTCACGTATACACATTATACGTGTGTATGTATATATATGTACATATACACCGCATACACACTATATACGTAATCAAGGCCTGACAACACAGTGGTAGCGCTGCTGATCATCACAACCACAGTGCTGCTTCGATCCCGCCGCCCCAAGCCGGTCATTCCTATGGAGGCGAGAAATTGGTATCGAGATTGTCCAGGAAAAAACCACTCTGTACAATCCAGTTAGCAGCGCTCCAGTCAGGCTATCTCAGGTCTCCAGGAGTAATCAACGCAACCAGCATTCAACAACATTCACGATGAAATAAAAATTCTCAAGCAGTAGCCGAAGGCACACGTAAGCTATAAGACCTTCGTGGATGATGAATGCAAAGAAACGAATCGATTGTGAGAACCACAGTGGACGTAAAGACGGGCCGTATAAAATAAAATAATAAGCACATATAAGTACACATCATGTCGAAGTAATACAGTAACATCCTCTGCATCCGGTTATTAACAGGTTGACAACTGACCAACACCGAATATTTTTAAGAGCAATAAAGTTAAAAAACAATGATTGCTATAAGAAATACCGAGCCAAACCTGATACAACTGTCCCATTGTTGTCATCGTCTGTGGTATCACATTGTTCACAAAGAAAAATAGGGCATCCTCCGGCCTGAGATGAATCCTGAAACCTAGGAATATTTCCAGAACGTCGTCAAACACTAGCCCTACGAGAACAGACTAACCTTTTTCTTATGAGGAAGTAGAACTGACCAACAGTGAGATCAGATGGTACTAAATACTTCTTCTTATCCAGGTCTCGAAGCCGAGACTTCGGAGCTCGCTCGACAATAACCTGGAAAGCAAACAAGTGCTTCCGGCAATCAGACTTTAAACCTGTTCACTCTCAGCTTTCTACGTATGCGTCGTGGGCGCTAATCACATTCAAGGCCATCACTGTGCGACTATGTTTGTTCAATCGAAACTTGCATAGGATAGATACTTTAGCCAAAAACAAAATTTAGGCGTCAGTGGAGTTAAATCACAGTTAACCCAACATATATGTGCACACAGAGCGCAGATCACAACATAGACAAGCAATGAACAGAACAAACGTGTTATTTTCTCTCCCCTAAGCAACTACGTTCCCCAGAAAGCCTAAAAACCATTCAGAAGACCACCAGGAGGCTGCCGTTTGCAAGCCAAAACTATGGACTAACGGGAATCCTATCAGGATACTTTCTTCTGATTTTATCTCCTTCTGCTCGGCGTTTCTCGAAATTGTTTTCTTCTTTGTACGCCCACTTCATTTCGAGTGCTTGAAGTGCCTGAACAGCAAAATTGACCATTTGAACTGATCTGTCAATAAACGAAATCGAGCGAATAGAATAAATACGAGTTGAAAGAGAAGACAGAGAAGATTCTAAGAATGAAATGACAAACGCTGACAACGGACAGCTGCAGCGTCAGCGACGCCACAAACACGACACAATAGAGAGATGAGAGCGCACAACAACAGCCAGACAACAACAGGGTTACAATGAGTCTGGAGGAAACAAGTTTAGGCCCTAAGGAATGGATTACCTGACAGCAGGACCGTTATACAAAGCCAACACAGTTCATGGAGGTCAGAAATCCGAGGACCTGGAACCGGAATGACGTTCCTAAACTTGAATATCCTGAACAGTTTCGAAATATCCCATCGCACAACGGCAATGTGAAGCATGAAACTCAGCGAACAACTGAGAACGACACCATGTGCAAACGACAACCAACGCTGACTAGTCGGACGGGGTATTCCGCAACAATCGATGACGCCGATCAGCTGACTTGCAAACCACCCGCGACGCGTCCTCTCCCTGATTCAGGAAAGACGCGCCAAATTCAAATGATGCTCACTGTGAACGCCAAGCCATTTGTCCGTGAGCTGTGGGGTTCGCCAACTTCCGTTCTTCATAGTGTGACAATAGTTTGGCTTCTACCTGCTAGTAGTTTACACGTGTTCTCAAGGTTATTGGTGGCTGAAGAGAGAGTGAATTCCGTATGTCTGCGGAAGGCAAAGTTTCTTCTAGAATCGGTGCTTCATTGTTAGAACAAGAACAGGCCTAACTAGTGAGCATGGATAAATACGACGCTTTTGATGACATAGGGGATTGTCAGGTGTTCTCCTCTTCTTTTTTCCTTGTTTATGCTCCCTTGCTCTACTTCTTTGTTATACCGAGCCATTAGATAGTCCAACACGGTCTTGTGCTACGCGTGGTCCGTGAGAAGCTGCTCTCTCCACTTAGTACTCAACAGAGAACTTCTTTCTCTTGACGTGGACACCCTTGTAGTCTGGACACCTCGTGGCTGCTGACAACTGCTGCATTTGGACAATGAGGTCCGACATTTGAGCTTCATGATAGGATGTAAATCATTAAGAGAGCTCCTACACACTGTGTAGATGTACAGCGATATCTGTTGAAATACTAGTCGTGGACGTTGTGCCCCAACACATTTACCTTATGGTTTACAACTCTTACAGTTACCTAATCTATCCTTTTACATATGTAAGATGCATCACCCTCCCAACGATTTACCTCCTCATCGTGGTTGGAAGGTGTTCCTGTGTGTCGGGCTGGGATGCACAGCGGGGATTGATCTTCTAGCATGGCATCCCAAGCTGAGAAAGAGTGCGGCTTTTCTATCAGAAAGCCCAGTTAAGAGTAAACCAACACCGAGATCGACCACCATTTTGGTATCAAAGTCGCATGGTGGCAAGTCTTCCTCTAATCCACAAGGGCTTCGACTGCCTGTGCTGGTGAAGACCTGAGGCACACTTTGGCCAAGCTGACTTTGGGATCTCAAGGAACCACAACGGGTTAACCAATGTCTCCGAAAAAGTGATTATGCTGTGGCCTGCGCAACCAGTGAAGGCGGGCCGTTCATGTGTCAAGTAAGACTCCAGGCTAGATTCGAATCTGGAAGAACATGGGTCAGAAGACCTTGCTCTCGTTCTCCACAATGTCGTCGATGTCTTATTATTCTCTCACTGAGCGTCGATTTGAAACGAGGCTCAACTCGCCACCAGGAGGCAATTTTTCAGAGCTATGATGAATCATAGTCATAAGTCGTATAAAATTGCCAAACAGTAACACATTAAAAAGCATCGAGTCATACATCACATTTCCATTAGAACTTCACCAAAAGCCGATAGCAATGTTACTGAAAGGCGGACGGCATTTTTCTACTAATTTTTTGAAAAAAATTTTGCTTGGTCCGTATTCACGCCTGCTGTGCGGCTCCCAGCACCTCTCACATCTGATTCATTTCCTCGCATCGAGTTCTTTTTCCCAGACAAATCCGGCACCAATTTCTTTTAGAAAAAAAAACCCTTTTAATATCACTCACAAGAGCTGGATATGCCCTATGCCCCCCCCCCCCCCCCCCC